>CAMZMU010000037.1:82160030-82326347 GCA_947311845.1 Poa pratensis | reverse complement strand
ATACGTCTCCAACGTATCCATAATTTCTGCTGTTCCATGCTTATATTATACCATTTGCTACATGTTTTATATACACTTCGTATCACTTTTATGCATTTTCTGGGACTAACCTATTAACAAGATGCCACAGTGCCAGTTCCCTGTTTTCTGCTGTTTTTGGTTTCAGAAAGTTACTTCTGGAAATATTCTCGGAATTGCACGAAACAAAAGGCCAGTCCCTATTTTTCCAGCACGTACACGGAGTCCGAAGGAGAGACGAAGAGTGCCAGGAGGTGGCCAAACCACCAGGCGCGGCTGGGCCCCAGCCGCGCCTGCCAGGTGGTTTGGGCCCCTCGGGGGTCCGCCGACATCGCCCCTTCGCCTATTTATTCCCCGAGACGCGAAAACCCTAAAACACCGAGCCTTTCATCCAGAACATATTCGCTGCCGCCGCCGTCGTCAACCCTAACTCGGGGGGTTCCTGAAGCTCTTCCCGGCACCCTGCCGGAGAGGGGAATCATCACCGGAGGGCTCTACATCGCCATGCCCGCCTCCGGAGTGATGCGTGAGTAGTTCATCCTTGGACTATGGGTCCATAGCAGTAGCTAGATGGTTGTCTTCTCCACTTGTGCCATCATGTTTAGATCTTGTGAGCTGCCTATCATGATCAAGATCATCTTATTGTAATGCTACATGTTGTGTTTGCTGGGATCTGACTTATATTGATACCTATGTGGAGCTGAATATTATATTATCATGTCTATGTCATTTGTGATCTTGCATGCTCTCCGTTACTTGTTGAAGCTTGGCCACGTGAATACTTGTAACTCCAAGAGGGGTTTTTTATGCATGATAGTTGGGTTCAACCTCTATTTAACCTGGGATAGTGACAGCAAGTTCTAAGGT
The DNA here is from genome assembly GCA_947311845.1 of Poa pratensis. Classification (NCBI taxonomy): domain Eukaryota; kingdom Viridiplantae; phylum Streptophyta; class Magnoliopsida; order Poales; family Poaceae; genus Poa; species Poa pratensis. Next base: position 82,325,462 of record CAMZMU010000037.1, on the reverse strand, counting down.
TGTAGATGTGTTGTTGCCACTAGGGGTAAAACAGCAATGCTTTATTCAAGGATGAATGTATTGTTTACATTACGCACATTACTTAATGCAATTGTCTGTTGCTTGCAACTTAATACTGGAAGGGGTACGGATGTTAACCGGAAAGTGGACTATTTAGGCATAGATGCATGCTGGATAGCGGTCTATGTACTTTGTCGTAATGCCCAAATGAATCTCATAGTAGACACCACAGCTCACACATGCATGTTATATGCACTTATCAATTGTCAATTGCCCAGCTGTAATTTGTTTACCCAGCATGTTAGTTATCTTATTGGAGAGACACCACTAGTGAACTGTGGACCCCGGTCCATTCTTTTACATCTGAAATACAATCTACTGCAATCATTGTTCTCTACTGTTTTATGCAAACAAACATCATCTTCCATTCGATACGTTTAACCCTTTGTTTTCAGCAAGCCGGTGAGATTGACAACCTCACTGTTAAGTTGGGGCAAAGTAGTTTGATTGTGCTGTGCAGGTTCCACGTTGGCACCGGAATCCCTGGTGTTGCGCCGCACTACACTCCTCCACCAACACCTTCGAAGCAAACCTCGTTTTCCTACTGGTCCGATTAAACCTTGGTTTCATACTGAGGGAAAACTTACTGCTGCACTCATCATACCTTCCTCTTGGGGTTCCCAACTGACGTGTGACGTACAAGCAATTGTTTCTGGCACTATTAACTAGAGCCACCAACAACGTTTTCTGGCGCCGTTGCCGGGGAAAACAGAATTGCTTCTGCAAGGGGAGTCTCTCACACCCAATCTCTTTACTTTGTTATTTGTCTTGCTTAGTTTCTTGCTAGTTTATTTTTATTTTTTTGTTTGCTTTCTCTATATCAAAAACACAAAAAAATTAGTTACTTGTTTATTCGTTTTTTTGTTTTTCAAAATGAATACTCCTGAGAACACTAAGTTGTGTGACTTCACTAGCACAAACAACAATGATTTCATATGCACTCCTATTGCTCCACCTGCTTCTACAGCAAATTTTATGAAATTAAACCTGCTCTATTAAATCTTGTTATGAAAGAGCAATTTTCTGGTGTTAGTACTGATGATGCTGCTGCCCATCTTAATAACTTTGTTGAACTTTGTGAAATGCAAAAGTATAAGGATATGGATGGGGATATTATAAAACTGAAACTTTTTCCTTTCTCCTTGAGAGGAAGAGCTAAAGAATGGTTGCTTTCTTTGCCTAGAAATAGTATTATTCTTGGACAAAATGCAAAGATGCTTTCATAGGGAAATATTATCCTCCTGCTAAGATTATATCCTTGAGAAGTAGCATTATGAATTTTAAACAACTTGATAATGAACATGTTGCTCAAGCTTGGGAAAGAATGAAATCTTTGGTGAAGAATTGTCCCACTCATGGACTGACTACTTGGATGATCATCCAAACCTTTTATGCAGGATTAAATTTTTCCTCAAGGAACTTATTGGATTCAGCCTCTGGAGGAACCTTTATGTCCATCACTTTAGGTGCAGCAACAAAGCTACTTGATGATATGATGATCAACTATTCCGAATGGCACACCGAAAGAGCTCCTCAAGGTAAGAAGGTAAATTCTGTTGAAGAAACCTCCTCTTTGAGTGATAAGATTGATGCTATTATGTCTATGCTTGTGAATGGTAGATCTCATGTTGATCCTAATAATATTCCTTTAGCTTCATTGGTTGCTCAAGAAGAGCATGTTGATGTAAACTTCATTAAAAACAACAACTTCAACAACAATGCTTATAGGAATAATTTTGGTAGCAACAATTATAAGCCTTATCCTTCAAATGGTTATGGCAATTCTTATGGTAATTCCTACAGCAACAATAGAAGTGTGTCCTCTGATCTTGAAGCTATGCTTAAAGAATTTATTAGCACACAAAAAGCTTTCAATAAAACTGTTGAGGAAAAGTTTGAAAAAATTGATGATCTTGTCTCTAAAGTTGATAGTCTTGCTCATGATGTTGAAATTCTAAAACTGAAAGTTATGCCTAATGAAGTTAAAGATATAAGTCATTTGCTACAGCAAATGCCATCCAAGTTCGAATTGATAATAATATTAGGATGTTGGCTGAATTGCATGCTAGGTGGGAAAAAGAGGAAGAACTTGAAAAAGAGAATAGTATAGTTAGAGTTTGTACTATCACCACCACTAGTAATGCTAATGTTTCACATGCTAGTAAACCTCCTACTATTGATGGTAATGTTATTGGTGTTGATAATGTCTCTACTACTTCTGCAAAGCGTTTGAAATTGCCTAAAACTGCTGAAACTTTTTCTGATAAAAGTGCTGAAATTTTTCAAACTATTGGAGACAATGGTTCCACCACCATTGACAATAATGATTTTGATTTTGATGATTGTAACATCTCTGAAGTTATTATGTTCTTGCAAAAATTAGCTAGAAGTCCCAATGCTAGCACTATTAATTTGGCTTTTACAAAGCATATTACAAATGCTCTTTTGCAAGCTAGGGAGGAGAAGTTGAAACTTAAAGCTTCTATTCCTAGGAAATTAGAAGATGGTTGGGAACCCATCATTAAGGTAAAGGTGAATGATTTTTATTGCAATGCCTTGTGTGATCTTGGTGCAAGTGTTTCGTTTTGCCCAAGAAGCTTTATGATATTCTTGATTTGCCACCTTTGGAACATTGTTATTTGGATGTTTTTCTCGCTGATAATGCTATGAAGAAACCTTTGGGGCGAGTTAATGATGTTTTTATTACGTAAAAATAACCTTGTCCCCGTTGATTTTATTGTTATGGATATTGAATGCAATGCATCTTGTCCTATTGTTTTGGGAAGACCTTTTCTTCGAACTGTTGGTGCCATCATTGATATGAAAGAAGGTAATATAAGGTACCAATTTCCTCTCAAGAAAGGTATGGAACACTTCCCTAGGAAGAGAATGAAGTTACCTTTTGACTCTATTGTTAGAGCAAGTTATGATGTTGATGCTTCTTCTCTTGACAACACTTGATTTTCACTTTCTGCGCCTAGCTGAAAGGCGTTAAAGAAAAGCGCTTATGGGAGACAACCCATCGTTTTTATTTGCTGTTATTTTTGTTTTCTTTGAGTCAAGGATTTTGTTACTTCTGTAGCAACTCCTTTGTATCTTTATTTTATCGCAATGTTGTGCCAAGTAAAGTTCTATATTGAAAGTTGATGCAAGATTTGGATTTCTGCGCAGTGACAGATTTTTAGCTGTCACGGATTTGAGCTTATCTCCCTGTAGAAAATTCAAAAATTCTGAGAAAAATCACGCATATTCCTGAGATATGTACGCAACTTTCATTATTTTAGGCCAGATCCATCTGAGCAACTTAAGTGCCTCGAAAAAATTCGTCATTCCAGACTGTTCTGTTTTTGACAGATTCTGCCTTTTGTTTTGCATTCGCTCTTTTACTGTGTTTGTGTGGATTTCTTTGCTCCACAAAGCATTGGTGGCTGTAGCTAATGTCCAGAAGCTTTGGGATTGATTGTATCATTACAGAATATGAGAATTTTTGATTATGCACTAACCCTCTAATGAGAACTGTCTTGAGTTTGGTGTGAAGGAAGTTTTCAAGGATCAAGCGAGAAGGGTGATATTATGTGATCAAGAAGAGTGAAAAGCCTAAGCTTGGGGATGCCCCCGTGGTTCATCCCAACCATATTCAGAGAGACTCAAGCGTCTAAGCTTGGGGATGCCCAAGGCATCCCCTTCTTCATCAACAAACTTATCAGGTCATCTCTAGTGAAACTATATTTTAATTCTTTCACATCTTATGCGCTTTACTTGGAGCGTCTGTGTGTTTTTATTTTTGTTTTTGTTTGAATAAATTCGGATCCTAGCAATCCTTGTGTGGGAGAGAGACACGCTCCGCTTTTTCATGTGAATACTCATGTTCTTCACTTATATTTGTTGAGTATTCTTAACTAGCTACTGCAGTGCTTTTAGCTCCTGTTTTTCATGCATCTCTTCGAGCTGTTAGCACTTGTTTATAAATACTCTCTTGCTGCATTATATTATCATTTGGAGAGTTTATGTTTAAAAAATTATTGGTGTTTGTTTGGAAGAAAGAAAATGCTACATGTAGTAGTTGGTATTGGAAAAGACATATGCATTCTTGTAGATCATTGTCTTGTTTTGATTTGATGCTTTGCAATTGTTTTGAGCTCTCAAGTAGATCATGTTTAAGCTCTTGCATCATGTAGTTAAAGCCTAGTAGTGGAGAACTACCGTAGAGCTTGTTGAGACTTGGGATGCATATTTGTTCTCTCTAAGGTCTAGATATTTTCTGGTAAAATGTTTGAGCAACAAGGAAGACAGTGTAGAGTCTTATAATACTTGCAATATGTTTTTATGTGATTCTTGCTGTACCGGTTTATACTTGTGTTTGCTTCAAACAACCTTGCTAGCCTAAACTCTGTACTGAGAGGGAATGCTTCTCGTGCATCCAAAACTTGAGCCAAAACCCATGCCATTTGTGTCCACCATACCTACCTACTATGTGGTATTTCCTGCCATTCCAAGTAAATATTTCATGTGCTACCTTTAAACTATTCAAAACTTTATTACTCCTTATTTGTGTCAATGTTTTATAGCTCATGAGGAAGTATGTGGTGTTTTATCTTTCAATCTTGTCATTTACTTCTGACAGACTTTCACCAATGGACTAGTGGCATATACATCCGCTTATCCAATAATTTGCAAAAAGAGCTGGCAACGGGGTGCCCAGCCCCAATTAATTACAACTTTCATTAATAATTCTCTTCACATGTTTTGCCCTGATTTATCAGTAAGCAACTTAATTTTGCAATAGACACTCCTCCATGGTATGTGAATGTTGGAAGGCACCCGAGGATTCGGTTAGCCATGGCTTGTGTAAGCAAAAGGTTGGGAGGAGTGTCATCTATAAAGAAACTAAAATACATGTGTAAACAAAAGAGAAGAGGGATGATCTACCTTGCTGGTAGAATAACGTCCTTCATGGGAGCCGCTCTTTGAAAGTCTGGTTGACAAGGGGGTTAGAGTGCCCACTACCATTCGTTGACAACAACAAACACCTCTCAAATACTTATTTTGTGCTCTCTATATGCTTTCGAAAACTTAAAAAGCTCTAGCACATGATTTAATCCCTGCTTCCCTCTGCGAAGGGCCTATCTTTTACTTTATGTTGAGTCAGTTTACCTACTCCTTTCTATCTTAGAAGCAAACACTTGTGTCAACTTTGTGTGCATTGATTCTTACATATTTACTTATTGCACTTGTTATATTGCTTTATGTTGACAACTATCCATGAGATATACATGTTACAAGTTGAAAGCAATGCTGAAACTTAATCATCCTTTGTGTTGCTTCAATGCCTTTTACTTTGAATCTATTGCTTTATGAGTTACCTCTTATGCAAAACTTTTTGATGCTTGTCTTGAAAGTACTATTCATGAAAAGTTTTTGCTTATATGATTCATTGTTTACTCTTTATCTATTTGTTAGCAAACTATAGATCATTGCTTTGAGTCACTTCATTCATGACATGAGCCTTGCAATATATTGATCAAGATTGTGTGAAAGCATGTCTCCTCAGAAATTATTTGTTGTTATCGTTTTACCTACTCGAGGACGAGTAGAACTAAGCTTGGGGATGCTTGATACGTCTCCAACGTATCCATAATTTCTGCTGTTCCATGCTTATATTATACCATTTGCTACATGTTTTATATACACTTCGTATCACTTTTATGCATTTTCTGGGACTAACCTATTAACAAGATGCCACAGTGCCAGTTCCCTGTTTTCTGCTGTTTTTGGTTTCAGAAAGTTACTTCTGGAAATATTCTCGGAATTGCACGAAACAAAAGGCCAGTCCCTATTTTTCCAGCACGTACACGGAGTCCGAAGGAGAGACGAAGAGAGCCACGAGGTGGCCAAACCACCAGGCGCGGCAGTGGGCCCAGCCGCGCCTGCCTGTGGTTTGGGCCCCTCGGGGGTCCGCCGACATCGCCCCTTCGCCTATTTATTCCCCGAGACGCGAAAACCCTAAAACACCGAGCCTTTCATCCAGAACATATTCGCTGCCGCCGCCGTCGTCAACCCTAACTCGGGGGGTTCTGAAGCTCTTCCCGGCACCCTGCCGGAGAGGGGAATCATCACCGGAGGGCTCTACATCGCCATGCCCGCCTCCGGAGTGATGCGTGAGTAGTTCATCCTTGGACTATGGGTCCATAGCAGTAGCTAGATGGTTGTCTTCTCCACTTGTGCCATCATGTTTAGATCTTGTGAGCTGCCTATCATGATCAAGATCATCTTATTGTAATGCTACATGTTGTGTTTGCTGGGATCTGACTTATATTGATACCTATGTGGAGCTGAATATTATATTATCATGTCTATGTCATTTGTGATCTTGCATGCTCTCCGTTACTTGTTGAAGCCTTGGCCACGTGAATACTTGTAACTCCAAGAGGGGGTATTTATGCATGATAGTTGGGTTCAACCTCTATTTAACCTGGGATAGTGACAGCAAGTTCTAAGGTTGTAGATGTGTTGTTGCCACTAGGGGTAAAACAGCAATGCTTTATTCAAGGATGAATGTATTGTTTACATTACGCACATTACTTAATGCAATTGTCTGTTGCTTGCAACTTAATACTGGAAGGGGTACGGATGTTAACCGGAAAGTGGACTATTTAGGCATAGATGCATGCTGGATAGCGGTCTATGTACTTTGTCGTAATGCCCAAATGAATCTCATAGTAGACACCACAGCTCACACATGCATGTTATATGCACTTATCAATTGTCAATTGCCCAGCTGTAATTTGTTTACCCAGCATGTTAGTTATCTTATTGGAGAGACACCACTAGTGAACTGTGGACCCCGGTCCATTCTTTTACATCTGAAATACAATCTACTGCAATCATTGTTCTCTACTGTTTTATGCAAACAAACATCTTCCATTCGATACGTTTAACCCTTTGTTTTCAGCAAGCCGGTGAGATTGACAACCTCACTGTTAAGTTGGGGCAAAGTAATTTGATTGTGTTGTGCAGGTTCCACGTTGGCACCGGAATCCCTGGTGTTGCGCCGCACTACACTCCTCCACCAACACCTTCGAAGCAAACCTCGTTTTCCTACTGGTCCGATTAAACCTTGGTTTCATACTGAGGGAAAACTTACTGCTGCACTCATCATACCTTCCTCTTGGGGTTCCCAACTGACGTGTGACGTACAAGCAATTGTTTTTGGCACTATTAACCTAGAGCCACCAGTGAGAACAGTATTCTACCTGTCGAACGGACTTTTAAGAGCGGCTCTCATGAAGGACGTTATTTCTACCAGCAAGGCAGATCATCCCTCTTTCTCTTTGGTTTACACACATTCAGGTATTTCACTGTTTGTCATTGCTTACTGATGAATCAGGGCAAAAGTGTGAAGAGAATTAATTGGTTAAAGTTGTAATTAATTGGGACTGGGCACCCCGTTGCCAGCTCTTTTTGCAAGTTATTGGATAAGCGGATGTATATGCCACTAGTCCAGGTGTAAAAGTCCACTCGACAAATAGAATAAAGAATAACCACACTAATTCCTCATGAGCTAGTAAACATTGACACAAAAAGGGAATAATAACATTTTGAATAATTTAAAGGTAGCACATGAAAAATTTACTTGGAGTGGCAAGGAAATACCACATATAGGTAGTTATGGTGGACACAAATGGCATGGATTTTGGCTCAAGGATTTGGATGCACGAGAAGCATTCCCTCTCAGTACAGAGTTTAGGCTAGCAAGGTTATGTAAGCAAACAAGAATATCAACCCGTACACCAAGTTTTATATGACAAACATATTGCAAACGTTATAAGACTTCATACCGTCTTCCTTGTTAACCAAACCCTGTTATTAGAAAATATCTAGACCTTAGAGGTACCACGATGCAAACCAAATTTTCAACAAGCTTTACGGTAGTTCTTCACTAATAGGCTTAACTCATGTGATGCACAATTTAATCATGATCTACTTGTTAACTCAAAACAATTGACAAGCATCAAGTTATCCATTTTAGTGATCTACAAGATTAAGCAAGTTTTTCCTTATACCAATTACCACATGCAACATTTTCTGAACCAACCAAACACCAATCAATTTATTTCATCAACTCTCCAAACAAATATAAGTGAAGCAAGAGAGTACTTTCTACAAAAGAAAGCTAATAGCTCTGACAAGAGATACATGAAAAAAGAGCTAAAAGCTGAACAGCGCTAGATATGAATACTCAACAAATATAAGTGAAGAATAGGAGTATTCTCATGAAAAAGCGGAGCGTGTCTCTCTCCCAATCAAGAATGCTAGGGTCCAGTCAAGCTTTATTGAAAAAAAATGCAATACTGAAAATAAAAGCACACAGACGCTCCAAGAAAAGCACATATGATGTGAAAGAATTAAAATATAGTTTCACTAGAGATGACCTGATAATTTTGACGATGAAGAAGGGGATGCCTTGGGCATCCCCAAGCTTAGACGCTTGAGTCTTCTTGAAATATGCTGGGGAGATCCATGGGAGCCTCCCCAAGCTTAAGCTCTTCACTCTTCTTGATCCTATTATATCATCCTTCTCTCTTGACCCTTGAAAACTTCCGTCACACCAAACTCAAAGTAGATCTCATTAGAGGGTTAGTGCATAATCAAAAATTCACATGTTCTGTAAAGACGCAATATGATTTGTTACTTTAAACATTAGCTACAGCCACTGATGTTATGTGAAGCTCTTCCACCCAAAAAAGAATTTCACTCAACACTAGTAAAAGAGAGAATGCGAAAAATAAAAAGGCATAATCTGTCTAAAACAGAACAGTCCGCAAAGACGAATTTTTTCGAGGCACTTACGACGCTCAGATCGAGAAACTCTGAACTAATGAAAGTTTCAGACATTCATAAAGATTACGCACAAAAAATTTCAGATTTTTAACAATCTGGTGATTTTAGGAATTTCGTACAGTGAACAGCAAAAATCTGTTTCTGCGCAGCAATCAAAATTAAGCATCATCTTATCATTAGAGGCTACTCTTGGCACAACAATGCGAGAAAATAAAGATACAAAGGAGTTGCTACAGAAGTAAACAAACTCCTTGACTCAATAAAAGAAAAATTGCAGAAAAATAAAATGGGTTGCCTCCCATAAGCGCTTTTCTTTAACGCCTTTTAGCTAGGCACAAAGCATGCATCAAGTATTACCAAGTGAAGAAGCATCAACATTGTAATTTGTTCGAACAATAGAATCATAAGGTGGCTTAATCTTCTTCCTAGGAAAGTGTTCCATACCTTTCTTGAGAGGAAATTGATATTTTATATTCCCTTCTTTCATATCAATAATAGCACCTACAGTCCTAAGAAAAGGTCTTCCCAACACAATAGGGCATGATGGATTGCACTCAATATCCAAGACAATAAAATCAACGGGGACATAATTGTTGTTAACCATGATAAGAACATCATCAATTCTTCCCAAAGGTTTTTTAATAGTAGAATCAACAAGGTGAACATCCAAGTAACAATTTTCCAAAGGTGCTAAATCAAGCATATCATATAATCTTTTAGGCATAACAGAAATACTAGCACCAAGGTCACACAAAGCATTGCAATCAAAGTCATTCAATTTCAATTTAATGATGGGCTCCCAACCATCTTCTAACTTCCTAGGGATAGAAGCTTCATGTTTTAATTTCTCTTCCCTAACTTGTATGAGAGCATTAGTAATATGTTTAGTAAAAGCCATGTTTATAGCACTAGCATTAGGACTTCTAGCTAGCTTTTGCAAGAACTTAATTACTTCAGAAATATTGCAACCATCAAAATCAAAGTCATTATCATCAAAAGTAATGGAATTATTCTCTTCCTTATTGCTAGAAATTTCAGCATCTTTATCAAGGACAGTTTCAGAGTTATCAGGCAATTTAGGACATTTTGCAATAGAAGTGGAAACATTACCAACACCAACTATCTTGCCATTAATGGTAGGAGGTTTGTTAACACTTGAGTTTGAAGCTTTTCAGAAGTAGTAATAGTATAAACTCTAGCAATATTTTCTTTCTAGCAATTTCATCCTCTCTTTCCCATCTAGCATGCAATTCAGCTAACATCCTCACATTGTTATCAATTTTAACTTGTATAGCATTGAGAGTTTTGCTCTCTTTAACATCATGAGGCATGTTCTTTAGTTTCAATAAGTCAACATCAAGAGCAAGACTATCAACTTTAGAGGAAAGCACATCAATTTTCCCAAATTTCTCCTCAACAGTTTTATTGAAAGCAGTTTGTGTACTAATAAAATCCTTAAGCATAACTTCAAGATCAGAGGGTACACTCTTATTATTATTGTAGGAGTTACTATAGGAATTTCCATAACCATTGCCACTATTAGAAGGATAGGGCCTATAATTGCTATTACCAAAATTATTCCTATAAGCATTGTTGTTGAAATTATTATTTTTAATGAAGTTCACATCAACATGCTCTTCTTGAGCAACCAAAGAAGCTAAAGGAACATTATTTGGATCAACATGTGTTTGACCATTTGCAAGCATAGACATAATAGTATCAATTTTGGCACTCAAGGAGGAGGTTTCCTCAACAGAATTTACCTTCTTACCTGTTGGAGCTCTCTCGGTGTGCCACTCAGAATAATTAATCATCATATCATCAAGAAGCTTTGTTGCAGCACCCAAAGTGATGGACATAAAGGTACCTCCAGCGGCCGAATCCAATAAATTCCTCGAAGAAAAATTTAATCCTGCATAGAAGGTTTGGATGATCATCCAAGTAGTCAGTCCATGAGTGGGACAATTTTTAACCAATGATTTCATTCTCTCCCATGCTTGAGCAACATGTTCATTATCAAATTGCTTAAAATTCATTATGCTACTTCTCAAAGAAATAATCTTAGCAGGAGGATAATATTTTCCAATAAAAGCATCTTTGCATTTAGTCCATGAATCAATACTATTTCTAGGCAAAGATAGCAACCATTCTTTAGCACGTCCTCTCAAGGAGAAAGGAAAAAGTTTCAGTTTAATAATATCACCATCTACTTCCTTGAGCTTTTGCATTTCACAAAGTTCAACAAAGTTATTAAGGTGAACAGCAGCATCATCAGTACTAACACCAGAAAATTGCTCTTTCATAACAAGATTTAAAAGTGCAGGTTTAATTTCATAAAATTCTGCTGAAGCAGCAGGTGGAGCAATAGGTGTGCATATGAAATCATTGTTGTTCGTGCTAGTGAAATCACACAACTTAGTGTTCTCAGGAGTACTCATTTTAGCAGAAATAAAAACAGTACAGAAAATAACTTGAAAGTAAACTAGATGCAAGTAACTAATTTTTTTGTGTTTTTGATAATTGAAAGCAAACAAGATAAAATAAAATAAACTAAGCAAGACAAAAACAAAGTAAAGAGATTGGAAGCGTGAAACTCCCCTTGCAGAAGACTGCTGTCTCCCCGGCAACGGCGCCAGAAAAATAGCTTGATGACGTGAAACACACGTTCGTTGGGAGACCCCAAGAGGAAGGTATGATGTAGTCAGCAGCAAGTTTTCCCTCAGAAAGAAACCAAGGTTATCGAACCAGTAGGAGCAGCAACTCTTCAGAAGGTTGTCAACGGCGCCAGAAAAATAGTTGTTGACGGGAGTCTGGACTGTTGACGTGGAATCTGCACACAACACAATCAAACTACTTTGCCCCAACGAAACAGTGAGGTTGTCAATCTCACTGGCTTGCTGAAAACAAAGGATTAAACGTATGGTGTGGAAAATGAGTATTAAATTGCAGAGAATGAAAAAGGAACAGTTTGCAGTTTGTGGTTGTTTAATCAGTGTAAAAGAATGGACCGGGGTCCACAGTTCACTAGTGGTGTCTCTCCATAAAAGATAACTAACATGTTGGGTGAACAAATTACAGCTGGGCAATTGACGAATAGTGAGCGCATGACAATGCATATACATGACATGTTGACTACTATGATATTTAATTGGGCATTACGACATAATACATAGATCGTTATCCAACAGCATCTATGACTAATAATCCACCGCCGGGTTGTCATCCGAGTCCCCCGTTGGTATTAAGTTGCAAGCAACGGATAATTGCATTAAGTAAAGTGCGTAATGTAAACAAACACATATGTCCGTGGACATAGCATCGTTAGGTTATCCCTAGTGGCAACAGCACATCCACAACCTTAGAACTTTCTGTCACTGTCCCAGGTTAAACGGAGACATGAACCCACTATCTAGCATAAATACTCTCTCTTGGAGTTACAAGCATCTACTTGGCCAAAGCATCTACGAGTAACGGAAAGCATGCAAGATCTTAAATAACATATAAGATAGATTGATAATCAACTTGACATAATATTCAATATTCATCGGATCCCAGCAAACACAACATGTAGCATTACAATAATATGATCTTGATCATGTAGGGCAGCTCACAAGATCTAAACATGATGGCACAAAGTGGAGAGACAACCATCTAGCTACTGCTATGGACCCGTAGTCCAAGGATGAACTACTCACGCATCACTCCGGAGGCAGGCATGGCGATGTAGAAGCCTCCGGTGACGATTCCCCTCTCCGGCAGGGTGCCGGGAAGAGGTTCTGAACCCTCCCGAGCTAGGGTTGACGACGGCGGCGTCTCTGGAACTTTTCGTGGATATTTGCTCAGGCACTTAGGGTTTTCGCGTCGGGGGGAATAAGTAGGCGAAAGGGCGGCGGCTGGAGAGGCCGTGGGGCCCACACCACCCTGGGCGCGCAGAGGGGGGCCCGCGCCCTGGCCATGTGTGGGCCCACGTGGCTCCTCTCCGTCGCCTCTTTGGTCCGTCAGATGAGTTCTGGTAAAATAGGGACTCCCGTGTAGTTTCGTCCAATTCCGAGAATATTTCCAGACTAGCTTTTCTGGAATACAAAAACAGCAGAAAACAGGAACTGGCACTTCGGCATCTTGTTAATAGGTTAGTCCCAAAAAATGTATAAAAGTGATATAAAGTAGATGCAAAACATGTAGCAATTGGTATAAAACAAGCATGGAACATCAAAAATTATAGATACGTTTGAGACGTATCAGGGACCTTAGAACTTAAGGCTATGGTGGGACTTTTATGTCTAAATAATTCTTGTGTGCTCATTTACTTGGCCATGAGATCCATCATAAGGGGTTTTAGTTCATTTACTTGGCTACACCTATTTATGGCTCCTTCCTAGAAGAAACAATTAAGACTGAAACATGTGCTTCACTAATTGTGACAACCACACGAATGAAATAACAATTGCTAGAACATTTGCTCCCTTGAGATATTTGCTACTTGGGATATTTGCTACTTGCTACTTTGAGAAACTTGCTCTAAGAAACTTGCGTTTGAAACTTGATTGAGAAACTTGTTACTAGATAAACCCATTCCACATCACTTGCTTTCATTAGTTAGTTCCTTTCATATTTAAACTTATTGCTTTGCACAAACGGCCATATAAGAGGGTTATAGGGCTTTAGAGAATAGATAGTTTACCTTCAGCTCCTCGTGGGTTCGACACTCAAATACTTATCGAATTGTGCTACAGTGATTCCTTGCTCTTGGGGATTATCAAGCACTTTTCTGGCGCCGTTGCCGGGGAGCGTTGTGCTAAGCTTTTATTTTTGTTTGCATTGCATACTAACATATAAATCTAAAACATTATTATAAAATGGAAAACAACCAAACAATTATAGAACTGTATAATATCTATCTTGAGTTAGGACATGAAGTGTTTGAGGAGAAAATTAAATTTTATTTGCATAACAATCATGTTTGTGGTAGTACTAATTCGTTGAACACCTTTATTGCTAATGCTAAGGAAAACCTTAAGCTTGGGGAAGTTTGTTTTGATGAATATGATATTTTTAGTCCCCCAAGTTTGGAAGAGAAAATTTATTTTGATGATACTATGTCTCCCATTTATGATGATTACAATGATGTATATGATATTTTCAGTCCACCTACTATTGAGGATGAAAGTGATTTAATTGAGTTTGATGATCCATTATGCTCATTAGATGATAAGTCTTTATGTGGTGATTCTATTCAAAACTATGTGGTTATGTTTAACTTTAATGCTTGCAACTATTATGAGAGAGGAAGAGATAAGAATCCCCTTTATGTTTCTATGTTATTTAAAATGCAAGCTATTGATTATTATATGCATTGGTTACCTCAAATTTGTTGTTATTTATTCATATATAAAATTCCAATGCATAGGAAGAGAGTTAGACTTAAAAGTAAATTGTTTAATATTCTGTGGTGTGTTCCTTATGCTTTAATTTCCTATTCGGTTTGAGCACACCTTTATATCTTTACAACATGTAAAATATCTTTACCTACTGTTTTGTGACAATTAGTTTAAGATTTTCATTTTATATAAAATTTGGGAAAGTAAATGAGAAGGATGAGTAATGGAGAAGTTGGGGTCGACCTTGAACATGTGTTGTTCATGCCAATGGAACCGTTGCAAAGTCTCTATCATTAAAACTTTTCCCAAAGCTAAAACCAAATAAAAAGAGTGTTTATGTTGTATATATTTGCTTCTCCTTTTGCCTTTTTGCTAAATCAAAAACAACAACAAAATTTTCCTTCTTCTTTGATTGTTTCTCTTGATTCTTGCTTGGTTCTTTTTGTTTCTTTTTTATTTTTATCTTCAGCTTAAGTTTTGGGTTTTTGAGTCAAGGTGCTTGTTTACTACCGTAACATCACCTTTGTATCTTATTTTTCATCTTAATGGCAAGAATAACCTCTTTTGAGAGGTAGGATTAAACAATAGTGATTTGCTGTCCAGAAAACAGATGCCTGAGCTTCACTGCGAAAAATGTATAAAATCACAGAAGAGGAATTTTGACCTGATATTTTACGACAGCAATATTCAGTTATTAATACACATTTCATTAGTTCAAAGTTTTCTGATTTGAGCAACGTAAGTGCCTCTGAAAATTCACTCTTTACGGGCTGTCCATTTTTGACAGATTCTGTCTTTATTTTGCATTACTCTCATTACTTGTGTTTTGTGTGGTTCTATTGATCAAAGAGCAATACACAACCATAGTAATATTAGCTAATGTGTAGAATCAACTCATGATATGTCTTTGCTGTACCTATGAGGATTTCATTTATGGAGACACTAACCCCTCTAATCAAGTTTTAAGATGAGTTTTGTGTGAAGAGAACTTTCAAGTGGAAGAGTTGAGGGTGATGAATAAAGATCACGAGGGACAAACACTCAAGCTTGGGGATGTTACCCTAGGCTCACCCTACATATATCAAATAAGTACAAGAATTTAAGCTTGGGGATGCCAAGCCACCTCACTCCAACCATCTTGATACCAAGTAAGTAAGCCTAGCTATATGGCTATAAAGAAAGCGCTTTACGGGAGGCAACCCGGTTTTTTTTACTTTTGATTTTCTTTGTGTCCTCTTGCTGTAACAAGAGACTTAGTTTTTAGTTTAGTTTCTGGAATTCTTAATAAAGTGCCAAGTTTTACCTATTTTGGCTTGAAAAAGTTGCTTTTTGCATTCGGAGATTTTATTCCAGCACGAATCTGTGCACGGTATGATTTTTAATTCCTATTCTGTAACTCCGAATGAGCTGAAATTTGAACTGTGGTTGCAACTTTTCATCCTCTGTGAGCGTGAATTTTTCAGATTTTTTCGACATATTTAAGTAGGGTAGAAAAATACGTTTTGCTGCTGCTGTTTTTCTGGACGGATTCTGTCCCATTTTGTTTGATGCATTCTTTGAACTTTTAACTTGAATCTTTTTGATCCAATTGAGTTTATAAGTAGGCATACAACATTATACACTTTCTGGACATTCATATGAATTTTTGTTTAAGGATTTTATGCAGCAAGCAATTCATTTGTCTATCACTACTAATGTCACCCCACAGAAAAGAAATGGGAGAAACGGTGTTTTGAAGTTTTTTCACAGGGATTAGAGGAGATGCACCAAGAGCTATCCAAGGATGGTGAAGACCATAAGCTTGGGGATGTGAAGACAACCCCACTGGACCAACACACTCTCGGTTTGCACACGTCTAACTTCTGTTTTTCGATCAATGCACCCTATCACATAAACTTGGAGCGTCTTTTATTTGCTTTTTATTTTGATTTTTGTTTGTCTTGAGACCACCACTATCATTTATATATGAGAAAGCTACTGGAAATTTGGGTTGAATTAAGTTGGATGCTATTAAAAAGATTGGGAAAGGGATGTTTGAGTTGATTCAAAAAGATACATATAGTTGCATGATTCATGTGCTTTTTAATGAGTATTAATTTGCAAGTGTTTTATCAAGAGCTATCTTTTATTCATGTTTTGATGCTGAATGTCACTTTACTTTGTTTAACATGGATTGGTTAGTTCTATGGACACTTATGCATGCATTTAGACGGTCAACTTTCTCCCTTTTGCTAGCCCAAAAAATTCCAACAAGTAAAAACTTGTTTTCCAACACCTTCAACCAAAGTTTTTCCAGTGAGTCCACCATATCTACCTGTTAGCTTTATGCTATTCCAAGTATGTTTATCATGTTATATTGTATTATCTTTGCTTCCAAATTAAAATGCTTATGTTATTGATTGTTATGGGAAAAGTTGGTTAAAAAGCTCTCACGAACTTGATGCACACTTTACTTTCATTGCACTTAATAAACATGAACCATTGTGATTAAAATTATGAAGTTGTGTGCTTGACAAGAGTCTTGGTTGGGAGTTAGCTCATATGTGCTGTCACATGGCAAGCTTTCAACAGTGCTCTTAATTATATTTAGTTGATATCATGTACTTTTGTTTATGGATGCCTAACATTGTGTGAAATAAAAGTGGAAACTTGGTAAGTTTGAGGAGTAAGTATAAATGGCTAGAGAGACTCACCGGGCGGCTAACCCAAGCCATGCATCATTCATGGTGGAAATTTACTTACATATCACGGTGGACCTTCAGTGAGGCACTTCACAATAAAAAGCTATAACAATAGTAAATAAAAGAGTGCTGAGATTGTCCATTTTGTTTGTTTGTCTTGTCATTTTGACATGGGCTTGTTCCATGTCCTGGGACAAGAGGTACCCCGGGAGCAACTCTTAATGATGCTATTATTACTTGCAATGACTTTAACTTGAACTTGCTTTGTGACCCGAGTTGAGTAGCCAGTTGGAGAGGTACTTGTATTCAAGGGGCATGAGGCATTCAACCCATACTTTGTCAAGCACATTACTCATATTTGCTTTCACTTTAAACTTTAACCATTCAAGATGCTATGATAGGGGTAATGAGAGCTCCACACCAATGGATACCACATTGCAAACATTAACTTAAGTAGAAGCATTTGGAAGCTAGATGAAACTTATTCATGTTTTACCTCTACTTATTTATCTATCTTTCCAAAGTGTCCACCTTTTATATTCAGATTTACAAGAGTACTCTATGACCATTATAGGATGTTTTTACTTTTCATTATGCATACATTTGGTCCATAGTACTTTCTTCTATGTTACACTTTGTGAATTATCATTGAACATCCTTTCATTGAATATTTGATATCACTTCATAATCTATCTTGTATATTGCTACTCCTTTGAGAATGAATCATTTGACTTTATGTAGCAATAGTAATCATCTTTGATATCCATTGATAGTATTAAAATGCAAAGTCCATGTTAGTTTTATCACCTTCATACTCGAGGACGAGTATAGGTTAAGCTTGGGGATGTTGATGCATGTAAAATGCATACATGAACTTTGCATGTTATTACTAGATATTCCTACATATTTGCAACTTATATGATGTTATATTCATGTTTTATAATGATTTCGGGGATTTTCTAAACAATCCCCCCTCTTTTGGTTCTAACTCTGTTTTCCAGAAAACGTCTTTTTTAGTGTTTCGGACTTTTCGGGAGCTTCGGGACTCCAAAAAGGGCAAGGCCAAAGAGCACGGTTCAGAATTTTCGAGACGAACGCAATGGGCTGAAAATGAAGACCAGAAGCCCAACCAGCTAGAAACTAGAGGACCCCTCTTTTCCCCCTCGTGGCCCGATGCCGTCCGTTTTCGTCTCCGTGGCTTCGTCTTGACCTAAAACCGGTTATAAAAATAGTCCCCCGGGGAATTTCGGGAGGAGGCGGCGGAGAAACACAAAACCACGAAACAGGGAGTCAGAAGGCTGCCGCCGGAGAAGATCGGAGGGGGGAAACGCCGCCGGTATCACCTCCGGAGGGCTCCACCCCCCTCCGGCGTGTTCATCATCAACATCTACAGCAAGATCATCTCCATCTCTCCACTGTAAACTCTTGGCAAACATGATATATGATGCAATATACTATTCCCTTGATCTATTGTGTCTCCCCATCTATGTTTGAGAAGTGATTTGTTCATGGCAATAGTGAAATAGTTCGTTGATTGGTTGCATACACGTTTTGTTATCTTTTATGATTGTCTTTATGTACAATATATGCGTGCACACATATGTTGGGGAATGCATGTAAGGTGATCACCGGTAATGTAATGGAGTGAGGGAGACTTGGTAGGACATGTAAACCTGAGACTGAGTCATGAAGTTACTTTATTGGGGGATATATATAGGGGACCTTAGAACTTAAGGCTATGGTGGGACTTTTATGTCTAAATAATTCTTGTGTGCTCATTTACTTGGCCATGAGATCCATCATAAGGGGTTTTAGTTCATTTACTTGGCTACACCTATTTATGGCTCCTTCCTAGATGAAACAATTAAGACTGAAACATGTGCTTCACTAATTGTGACAACCACACGAATGAAATAACAATTGCTAGAACATTTGCTCCCTTGAGATATTTGCTACTTGAGATATTTGCTACTTGCTACTTTGAGAAACTTGTTCTAAGAAACTTGCGTTTGAAACTTGATTGAGAAACTTGTTACTAGATAAACCCATTCCACATCACTTACTTTCATTAGTTAGTTCCTTTCATATTTAAACTTATTGCTTTGCACAAACGGCCATATAAGAGGGTTATAGGGCTTTAGAGAATAGATAGTTTACCTTCAGCTCCTCGTGGGTTCGACACTCAAATACTTATCGAATTGTGCTACAGTGATTCCTTTCTCTTGGGGATTATCAGACGTACAACTCGCTGCCAGCGTCCGAGTCACCAAATTTGGCCTCGAGCGCATCCCACATATCCTTGCTGTTATCAAACGGCATGTACGAGTCCACAATGGAGTCGTCAAGGACACTAAGGAGGGAACTCTTGAAATGGGTATCGAGTCTCTCATATGCCTCCAATTGTTCAGCATTAAGCTCGCCCTCAGGCTTGCATTTGGTGGCGGCATAGCAGTTACTGTTTTGAAACCAGTAAACTGCTCTCATGCGCCACCGTTTGTAAAGCACACCTTTGAAGGGAAACGGCTTAGTTGACGCGAGAAAGCCAGGCGATGCAAATTGCATATAATCAGATTTTTGGATTGTTGAATATATAAGCAATTTAGCATTTGAGTTAATTCACGAAAACAGTGAACAAAACATGAGTAGAATAATAAGAATTAAACTAATCATGCGATCTACGAATACAGTAGATAAACAACTGCGATCTACCAATACCGTAAGTAAACAGATGAAATCTAGAGCAACTACTACAAGCAGAAACTCTAGCAAAGTATGAAACAGAAAGATGAAGAACGCATACAGTGCGGCGGCAGCGGAAGCGTTGGCGTTGACGTTGTCACCCATGTCGTCGATGAAGAGGCTGCCGATGTCGGGGAAGAAGTCGTCGTTGGGGAAGAACTCGAAGCCAGCAGTCGCGCGAGTGCGTTCGCCAAAAACCTGATCGCCCCTCTCCCGTACAGGATCACAAGAGGCGGGTTCCGGAGCCTACTGTCCCTTCAACCGGTGCACGCCGGAAGACGGGATGGAGAAGACTTGGAATACGGCGGTGCAAGGTTCTGGAACTAGGACAGGGTCGGGTAGGACTGCAAAAATATAACTCGGCTCGGCGAGATTCCCGCAACCCGCGGCGTGGCGTGACGAGACGAGCGAGCGGCGGAGGAGGAGGAGTGCGCGGGAGAGAGCTTTCTGTTCTCACAAGCACACCAAGTAGCACAACACCCCACCTTATAAAGTGGTGCAACTCTCTCTCAACTAGCAATGTGGGACTAAATTTTAGTTCCCAAACCAGCCATATAAATGGGCCATGAGAATTTTGGAATTTAATTGGGCCATGGGCTAAACCTGGCAAAAGCCCACAAAATTCCAACACTACGAAAGTCAAGATGAACATTGGGTGTACATGGATGTGTATGGATGCTACACAAACAAATCTGTCTATGAGATCCAATTTATTGTGGCATACTTTGGATTGTCCCTGAAAGGTGGCTTGGATAAACAATACAAAAGAAAACTAAAAGTTATTTATCTAGTTATGAATGAGTAAAGTCATCTGACTCCAGTTTCTCAATCAATTAATTTTTTGGGCTATAAAGTGGTCGTATCCACCGCCCGAATAGATAGAAAGAGTTGACCAAGTTTATAAGGGAAACCGGGTCCAAAAACCATACAATCTGTACAAAAGAATGACACAAACGAAGCGACCCGCCGCCCCCACGACCCAAGTCGACAAACGCCACAACACACACCACCTGCTCCGGGGCCGCCGCCGGCGTAACAACCAGATCGACCTTCGCATTCCCCGAAAGTGATCCAGTCATGGTCGACGAACCCTCTGCCCACGCAGTTTTCATCCAGGTTGCCACCAAAACCACCTGTTTCGGGGCCGCCGCCCCGGTGTAGCAACCAGATCGACCTTCGCATTGCCCGAAGAAGATCCAGTCGGGTCGACGAACCCTCTGCCCAAGCAGTCTTCATCCAGGTCGCCACCCAAACCCACACTAAACAACGGTTCTGCCTCATAGAACCGTCGTAGCGTGGGAGATCGAGGCCGCCGCCTCGACGCACCACCACCTTCCGAGCCGCCGCCCCGACATCCACCGCCCACGACCACACGCCATTCTGCACATCCGTCGCGAAACCGTTGCACCGCGCTGGCCAAGGGCTCCAAAGCGGCGCCTCCAACAAGGTAGTGCCGAGACCGTCACCGCCACCCGCTCACAAAGGAGCAAAGGTTTTCACCCGGAGAACTTGGAACCACCACGCGTTAGACGAGGTCGAAAAGCTCCACGACGACGCAACCAAGAAAGGGAACGACGCCCGAGGGCGCCGCCGTCGTCGGCACTGACCGAAGTCCATGCGAGCTTTCGCCCGGAGTTCAACCCGAACGCAAAGCTTCGGGAGCAGCAGGATGGCATCCCGGCCATGTCGTCAACAACCGAGCTCCACGCATGCCGCAGCAGCCGCGGCACCACCTTCCACGTCCGCTGCCATGGCCATGTCCGCTTCATCCGCTCCGCCGGAGTAGCCGCCACTGTCCGGGGCCGCCGCCCCGGCATCCACGCCGCCCGGATTCTCCTGCCACCGCGCCGGAGACTCCGCCACCTCCTCCTTGCAGCTCGTCCTGTCGCTGCCGCGCTGGATCCCGGCCTCCAGCTCCTTGCCGGCCGCCAGCACCACTGCAGCCTACCGGCAGCTCCACCGCGGTGCCCAGCCTCCTCGATGCTCGACGCCCTTTCCACTCCACAAGCCGCCCATGCCCCCAGCTCGCCCGGCCCGCCAAAGCCCATCGGCCCTCGGCCCGATTTGCTTCGCCGCCGCGACGCAGCATCAAGGGGTGACTTCCGCACCGCTGCCTCCGCCAACCACCGCCGCCAAGCCCTCAGCCGGGCACCAGACCGCTTCCAGCCGCTGCTCCACTCTCCGCCATGCGCCGCCCGCTAGAAGACCTCCGCCGCGCGTCGTCAGCCGTCGGGGGGGCGCGCTCTCCTCCCCTGCCGCCTTTGTCGGCCAGGAGGGCCGCCACCACCGCCAGGGCCGGCGGCGGCAGCGGCCGGGGGAGCTTCGGGACGGTGGCCTCTAGCTAGGGTTTCGGCCCCCCGGGGTCGCCCGCGCGTGCGACCCGGGATGGGAGGAGGAAAATGACTGACTTTCAATCAATTAATTTGGTGGCAGAGTTTCGCAAGTCTAAAACATGTGCACTTCAAGTCTCATACAACAACTACATGTACAACTACTCCACGGTCTAATTATTCAGTGTAACTCGAGCAACGAGAACCAAAATGTCGAAACTGAGAGCTAGGCTAAGCTACATATATATAGCTATGTATTGCACACTTTTTTCAAGGCAGAGTACTGGATGTTACTTAGCTCCCAGTGAGAGACTATACTGCACTATGCGTATAGATCGATTTGGTTGGTGTGACGGTCTGTAGGACATCTTGATTTGTGAATGAGAGACATCAGGAGATCAAACATGATGAAGAGAGTTCGGAAGACTATATTGTACTCTCTCTCGTCTCCATTGTGTATTAAACAACCTACAGGTTTCACGTCTGAAGCATTATGTTGGCTAGCACGTAGGGTTGCTCAGGGTCTGGTGGGGATGTAGCGCCGCGCGCATGACGAGGATGCCATCAAGGCTAACTTTCTTCGTTGTGTTAGCCAGTCTGCACGAGAAAAGTAGATAGATACCAAACTCCGATCAACAGTATTTGTGTATACAATATTTTTTCTTTTAGAAGATTACGTATGAATTTACCTTGTACTTTCAATTGAATTAAATTAAGATAAAACCATTGCTTCCCAACGACTCAAGCCAGCCAACAGGGTAGGTGCTTCTCAAAACTTAATCACCAATTCTGACCGTATGATCGCAACACCTAGTATGCACGGTTGGTTTCGGCAGTGTCTCAAACAGGAGGCTGGTTAGGATTTATTTTATCAGGGACTATTGGTGTTGGCTTTGTATATAATAGCTAGTACCTAGGAATTCACGTAATAGTTGTTTTGGATTTGATGGGCATTACACTCATGCATATGTTACATTTCCAACAGAAATGGCACAATAACTTCCAATAGCACATGATGCACCATTAGAGCATGATACTCTAATTCCCGCGCATATCAGTTTCAGCTTAACAATTAGCGACTAGTAGGGCCACTAATCGCGGCATTTTATCGATTGCAAGCAACTAACATTCACATTTTAAATAATTGAACGATATTTGTTTTGAAATTGGAATTCAGCTCAAATTACTAAACTTGCCCCTTTTTGAATGAGCTTAGGCTACCCGGTAATCCAAATTCCCTACTTTCCATCAGCTCACGTTGAATCCCATGAGCAGTTCATCCTCTTATCCTAAGGACTAATTTGGGGTATCATATTTGGTGTCAAATACGATATAGCACGTTTTGACACTTATTGTTCGACACATTACTGTGACATATATATGCCGAGCTACGCCTTAAATGAGCGGAGGGTTTGTCTGAGCTTGGCGGATACCGGTCCAAAACTATTTGGATGGCTGACCATATAGAACGCACAAATTGGGAGTGGAAGAACAAGTGTTTTATATTCTCATCATGGTGACACGAGCAACACTTTGTACTACCTTACCAATCGCAATTTACCAGGTTGTGTTTTGTTAAAATAACACTCCTACGAAGGTACCACGTATTTGTTTTTTAATTTTAAGGGTACTTTCATTTTCCATATGTTTTTTATTGTTAATTACTGGTATATCGAAATGTACTAGAGCTTTCTACATGGACTCACATAGAGAATTTGCCATTCTTATGTAGATTCTACCGGAATACTTCATGTTCCTGCGACAGTTGGACCAAAGCCAACTGTTCCCGTAGAGCGTGCCATGAAGCAAGTAGCGACGAGTTCCTGTCTAAATGTCACGTTAGGTGGGGATGTTTCCAAGACCTATGCGATTGTATTGATTTATTATGTGCAATGATGTATAAAGCTGGATATTGTTCCCGAAGAGGAGTCCTCCCAGAAAACGAATCTCAGATCCGTCCTTAATGAGGAAAAGCAGAGATGCACCATTAGAACATGATATTCTAATTCCCGCGCATAAACAATTAGCAAATAATAGAGGCACTAATGACAACATTTAATCGACTGCAAACAACTAACATACACATTTCAATAATTCAAAGAATATTTAAAAATGGAATTCAACTCAAATTTTCAAACTTACCCCTTTCTGAATGAGCTTAGGCCACCCGGTAATCAGAATTCCCTACTTTTCTATCAGCTCACATTGAATCCTATGAGCGATTTATCCACTTTATCCTAAGGACTAATTTGGGTATCATATTTGGCGTGAAATCCGATATAGGACGTTTTTGACCGTTATTGTTCGACACATTACCGTGAGATATATATGCCCAGCTACATACTTACGCTTTTGTCTCCATGGAGTATATAGCTACATTTTTAGTTAATAATGTAGTCGTGTTAAAAATTCTCAAACAACAAGGTTTTGTACTGAAAACTCACTCACCTAACAAGGACGTACGTACCAATGGACAAAGGACTTCACATCTGACATCTGCGTAGCATATATTTGAAGAACGAAGTTATATAAATAGAGAGGAAGCTAATGAAAATAATTCCACAATTCAATTACAGATATCCATGATAGGAAGCTATTGATCTTCCCAATAGAATATCAATACATGCAAAGAGTCGTTCCATGATAATATTGTCATAGGAGGCATCGGCAATTTCGTCTCGGTACACGACTTAGAACATACCCTACATGGATATTCAAGAATAAGAACTAACCCTTGCATATGTGCAATCCTGGACTTGTGGTGACCTCTAGTCCGTGTTTGAAGGAGGCGTTCATGGCGCTAGGCTCAGAGCAACCAATGGCTAGAGAAATCCTCCCAATCAGAGAGTGGAGGAAGGGCATCTCCGGATGGGATTCTCTGACTTACTGGGTCACAGGCTGAGAGGAACAATACCTCTACCTTTGCCCAGTTATCATCTGTCGGATCGAAAACCGGGCCCTAGATCAAACGCTAGGAAGAAATGAACAATATTTGCTACAACCATGCGAACAACGATTTTCCGTGAACTGTATTCCGAACAGTGTTTTGGCCAGATCTATACTGTCCGATTTTGATCCGAGAGCAAAGTCACTTCTGCCTTTGTCTCACAAAGTGAGAGAATCCGCGCCGGGGCATCTCAACGTTGGGACCAACATACTGTATAGTGTTTTTTGTGTACCAATGATGGAAGCACTACCTTATATGCTTAGAGGAACTTCTAAGGTAGTGGATCAATACATGTTTGTTGCCAGAAAACTACAGAGTAGAAAAAAATTAAAACCTCTATATGTCAAAATTCAGCTATACAACAAATATACATATGTGTAAAAGGTTTGGGTCCAAACTTATAGTATACTTCGGATCAACGGCAGACCCAAGATTTGGGTATGACCGGGGCTGATTCCTAATGTCCAAAAACTACGAAAAAAATATTGCCTTCCTATCCCCTCCAAATAGCACAATATATCAGCCAAACCACAGTACAAATGCTAAATGGCGTTTTGATGTGAAACACAAGCTCAAGGTTTTACCAAACGACACACTAAGAAAAACACAAAATAGGTACGGTGGCATCATTGCATAATCACAATGCATCTTTTTAGTACCTAAATAATGAAGATTTGCTCAAATCCTAACCTGTCAATTTATCCTCAATCGTACTACATGGGCCAAGACCCGGGCTGTAGCCCGGGCTGCCTAGGACCCAGTTCCGCCCCTGCTTTGGGTTCAATGCATGGAGGCTTTAGGGATAATTTATACCATATTTAAATAAATAAACTATAATACCCTTTCAGCGAAAAGGTTACTTATGTCTCTATCGTAGTCCGATGATCAGTAGTAACCAAAATTAGTGGTAACTTCTACATCTTGTTCAAACTTAATAATGCGAATTTAAATTGTAATGTTTTTCTATATCAACAAGTTTTGTTCTCCTATTTACGCAAAAGATGTTCAAAAGTGACAAAACCATTCCACCGACGTACATTGGTTATGAACTTTGCCTCAAATTTGCAAAGCAAATTCAGATTTAAGTTTCAATCAAGCTTTTTTATCTCTTCCATCCTTTTGAATATGTAAATCACATGAAAAACATGTAAATTCATATGAGCATATCCTTATCATCTCATTTAGAAAAAATCACCCCCTCCAACCAATGAAAAGTCATATATCTAGCATGGACTCCGCAAAGGAATTATCACTATCCAAATCCATTCCTTGCTTAAACAAATTAAGGAGACATGTGAATTCTCGGAAGAAGCACCACCGAACATCACATTGACAAAGATAGAGAGAGGGGGTAACTCCTTCAACACAATTATGTATGCCGCTGTTGAATATTGTTGCCCCCATATGTGTAACCTTGATGTTGTAGGTAAGAAAGCAATGCAAGAGAGGGAGAATGCGAGGGAGTTTGTACTCCTGTAGATCAAACATAAGAGTATAGATCGCCAATGCCTATACCCTACAATGGTTGAGGTCATCAGCCCCCATGTGTTGCTGTTATGCTCGGCCTCTACAACCCTCGTTGTCGCAAGATCCGGTGTGAGGAGTAGCGCAAGGTGGCATCCTGAGGGGAGTGACACTGCTCTGCCTTGCTGCAATGACCATAGCTTGAGAGAGAAGGATTTGGGGAAGGCAAAGGAGAACGACGTCGATCTGATGTGAGAAGTGAATTAGTGGTGACGACACTATGAATTAACGAAATTTTTAGGACTACTTTAATTCGGAAAGTGATTTTGGCTCCCGAGCAGGAGTGTTTTAAAAACATCGAAAAAATATTTACGGGTTTTCAAATAATTAAAAAAATCCTGGACGTAGCCAAAAATATAGAACCATAATTTTCCCCCCAAATAAATATATTCATTTTTTGCATGATGTATGCGGGCTTAAAGGAATTTTTCTTTTTGAGCGGAGGGTTTAAAGGAGTTCAGGATACGCACATGCACGTGCTGATTTTTTTTAGGGGTACATGGACGTGCTGATGTGCGTCCTTCTTACAACACAGGCCTGGCTTAGCCCGGCCTTGGTCTACCCCGCACTGGCCCACAAACCCGTTCCTCAACCCAGATCCGGCCCACCCAGCCCAGCCCTCCCAACCCGATATATTATCCCGACGCACGCAGTCTAAAACAGAAGAAAAAAAGGAAACCTAAAATTCCCCACCCGAAGCGAAGCGAAGCCAGATCGATCCATCGAAGCTTCTCCCCTCTCCTCCCATCCATCCATCTCTCACACCACCGCGCCAAAACATAACACCGTTGCCGCGCTCCGATTTGAACCCCGGGGAGGGAGGGAGGGAGCCCTGCTCGCCGTGCCGCGCGCCGAGCGGCCGGGAGGCGGAAACCCTAGCAGCGATGGCGGCCTCTATCGACACTTCCGCGGCCGCGCCCCCACCGTCTGTTGTCGCCGCCGCGGCGGTGGAGGAGGCTATTGGCGGGGAGGGCGACGCGGAGCAGGCCAGGACGCTCATCGGCGCGCTCAACCTGCTGTCGCGCAACCTCCCGCTGCCCCCCGCCGTGCTGCGCGCCGTCTCCTCCATCTACCACGACGGGGACGACCACGACCAGCCGGCCCTGGTCGGCGACGACGGGGAGCCCGCGTCCCGTGCGGGCGAGGTGCGTGCTTGTGCTTCTTCGGTTGGACGCTAGTCAGTGTGTGTAGCTCGATTCGTTGGTCAGTGCTACGGTGCTGCGGATTGGCCCGGTGCGGGGCTTGCTTAGGGTTTGCGAGATTTACCTAGGGTTTCCCAGTAATTGATAGATCCTATTGCAGTTCGTGCTGCAGATTGAATTCAGAGCGTTAGTTTAAGGATCCCGGTGTAGTTAGTGCTGCGGGTTGTGGGTTCGACTTGGACCGACCTCGTGTAGTCATGTCTGTCTGTGCAACACAACTGGGATGCACGGTTTGATCTGGAAGAGGCGCTCATGCCTGTGGCTTGGTCAATTTCTATGCCTCGTATGCTCCCAGTTCTGTTTGGGCGAAGGCATGGTTAGGACGTACATATTGACCTGAGTATCCTGGGGCTACATATATATCTGGTTTGAGTGATATGTCATGTCATGAGCGTGTATTCTGTTTGAGTGCGAGGGTCTTCTGATGATGCGGTGGAATCAGAAACGCGTTTCTTCATTTTGAAAAGCACGGTGGTTATGTAGGATTTACATGAGGATTTTTTCTTGGCTAGGTGGGATGATTTGTGTGTACGTTTTAAAGCGAGCACCTCCGTGTGATTTCTGTTGTCATGGCTCTGCTCTAGGTTTGGAAGATGCCAGTCCATTGTTTCTTTTGTTTTGTTTTGTTTTGTTTTGTTTTGTTTTGGTTGGCTGCAAAACTGCAGATTCATGAAAACCAAGAGTATCTACCATTTTCTTCTATCAGTTTCCTATAAGACTAACTGTAAGGAATGAAGGGTGCTTTGCCTGAGAGTTGGATGAAGAAGTGAGATGAGTTGCTTGTCTTCCTTTATGTGTTGAGTCGTTAGCTGATGCTATTGTTGTTAGTTATGTATTTGTAAAGTAGTGTGCTGTTACAATGGTAATTGGGCTCTGGTATTTACTTCTTGCCCCACGTGCCCTGGTTTGAGAAAACATTCCTTTTGCTACTCCTTGTAACACTAATCACTCTTCATTTAGTATGTTCTCTATATTTTTACTGAGAGTAAATGTTCTAACTTACAGGAAGCCAGCTTGATTCAAGAGCTTGAAGATGCTATATTTGGGAACCAAATGATGCACATGTCATCCTCAAAATTGACTTCTGTAAAAGAAGAACGCTTCAATACCTCCATACAACATCGGTTAGCTGAACTTGAAGGTATCATATCCTCCATTATATTATTACCTGATTGTTTCTCTGAGTTTCATTTGCTGCAGAAAGTCATATTGTTTTAGGGTTTTAGCTTGTACTTTGCTTTTATCTTCCTTGTCTCATGCCCTGGTTGGATTGACTGGTCTTTTGGGTCTACTACAGATCCACCCTTGTGAAGGTCCTTGGATTGTCCTGCCTTGGTCCTTTACCTTTCTTTGTCTTCTATTCTGGAGCTTTGCTAATATAGAGTTGGGTCTGCAATTCACCTCCTAAAAAAGGTGGAGAGGATGCAAACTCGGTGATGTTGTTATGTTGGGTTTTATTCTTACAATCTTCTGTGACCATTGAGCAAATGTCAAAACACAAGTTGCCTGCACTTGCATTTTTTTGGCAGCTGCTTTTGAGAGCTTCTGTACTGCTCAGATTTACTAAAAGCCGTGTAGTTGTTTAATCGGTTATGTACACCAGTGATAATCTTGTTTCTTGTTACGTGCCAGGGTTACCATCTACTCGAGGTGAAGATTTGCAAATGAAGTGTTTGCTTGAATTGTACGGGCTAAAGGTAATGTGATGTCAACTGGAACCATTGATTGATTTCAGGCATTGCTTTGTTGTGCTATATATTGTTACACTTTCCACTCCTCTGTTATTGTTTCGTCATCTTAATTCTGCAAATGATGGTTGTACACTGATAAATGTTATAAGCTGAATTTTGTTGGTTGCATATCACATCGTTGTCCCATTACTTTGTTGGACAACTTTATTATTGACATGTTTAGTTGATGGCTCCAACTTGTCAAGTCATGTTGGCAATGCTAAAAGTTGCCAAAATGTGGCAAAAGACTAGCGACTGATTTGTTCCCAATTACCAGGCCCAAATGTTGTCAATGCTGAAATTTGGCGAAAGCATGCTGGCTACAATTTTTTTTAATAAGTAGACCAATTGGAAGCCAATTTTGTTAGCATGCCGGCATATCGGCAAGGTCTTCGTTGGCAGTGAACCGGGCAGGCCTTATATATTCATAGATTGGACCTATGCATGCAAGCAACTTTGCAGTTTAGTTTTGGCGATATACTTGATAAGTAACAATGCAGAGAAATATTTATCAAGTTCCTGTTTTAGTGGAAACAGGTAGCAATATGTGTAGAATAGTGACACATGTAAATGTACATTCATGCTTCCGAATGACACATTTGATGGATGCTTCATCACTGTGGCACACTGGTAGCTATTTTCATTCTAATATGCTCCAACATTGACACAAGCTAACATTGATGCAATCTTTAATACCAATACCCTTGCTGATAGTCATATACATCAATCAAATAATCGATTTATATTATGGGTAAGAGGACATCTGTAACTACTGATGCTTGACATGCCTATTAGGAACAACTAATGTAAGATGGCAAGCTGTGCACCATATCTTGTTTGCCAAAAGTAGCTGGGACATATCGTGTATGAGCTATCAACTGGATTATCTTGTAGTTAACTCCTTTTTGTATTTTCATAACACACCATTCCGATTTGGAACATAACACATATGTATTGAAGCTTAAGGACGGTTCGCATTTTATGGGTATACGTAGAAATATAACAGCGGGAGTGAGTTACCATATTGAGGTTTGCTGATTAGTCGTATACTTATGCAGTTACTAGACTTACAGAAGAAAGTACGGTCTGATGTCAATTCTGAATACTGGCTACACAAAAAGTGTGCTTATCCTGACAAACAACTGTTTGACTGGGGGATGATGCGGATACGATATCCTTTTGCCATGTACGGAATAGGGGATACTTTTTCAATGGATACTGAGGATATCCATCGCAAAAAGAGATTCACAGAGGTTTTGTACCACATATCTTTGATAATTCTTTCTGATATTTTTATACATCTGAATAATGATTGTCATTTTTGTTATTTGTGAACTTCAGAGGATTTTAAAACTGGATGAGGAGGAAAAGAACCAGGCTGAGAACAGGAAGAGGAAATTTTTTGCAGAAATTCTCAACGCTGCTAGGGAATATCAGTTGCAAACATCGGCTACTTACAAACGAAGAAAGCAACGGAATGATGGAGTTGTGGTATGGTTCAATATGTTTTCTTATTTTGAAATTAGCAGTCGAAATGAGCATCACCTAATTTTGTGTCTCATGTGGGAGCATTAGCTCACCATATATTAAATTTGTTTCCAATACTAGGTTTGACTGCATGCTTTTCTTGTATCTTGTGACGTCGAATTGACACATCTTCTAATAGTGATAATATTTGTTATTGTTTTACTCTGGTATATGCATGCAAAGCATCAAAGTTTCGTTTTCCCTTTTTTTTTGTTATTTTCCTTGTTTTCTCCAATACTTGACGATATGTCTACATCGGCATGTGATGAGTGCTTAGCCTCCCATATGACTAATTGCATTTCTCAGCAAAGCTCTAAATTTTGTTTACTTTGTATCTATTGGCTTATCTGAAATGGTCTCGCTTCACTAGATTACTCCATATGTCTGAATAATATCTTGGTATGTTCTATATGGACGATGAAATGTATTGTGCATGCTCTAATGCTAAAGAGAGATCATATTTTGTGTGTGGCATACTTGCATGGTTATGGTCAAGCCTTAAGAGAAGACGTTTACCGTCATCTCCACTAATTGCTAAGTTGTTAGAACACCAATGCAATTTTGAATGTACCACATTTCCTACGTTAGACTGCATTTATTCCTACCTATGTACTTAAAAAAAAGAACATTTTCAGTGTACGTGAGCCTTTTTTACTTGCTAAATGTAGGCATGGCATCTTCGGGCACGCCAGCGTATCACTCGCCTTGAGAAAAGTAGATTGCAAGTTTTGAAAACAGGTGATCAGGAAGCGTATTTGCGGATGGTTGAGGAGAGCAAGAATGAACGCCTGAAAATGCTCCTTGATAAGACAAATGAGCTGCTTGAAGGGATTGGAAAAGCTGTACAACGCCAAAAAGATGCCGAGCATGTTAGTCGGCCTGAAGTGTCAAAAGATTCAGATTCTGATGAATCCCCTGAGGAGTCTCCTTCAGACGATGATGAAGATACTAATGGTTCTGCAGATAATAATAAATTTAATGCTGGCCGTAGGCTTGATTCTACTGTCCATTCCATTGAAGAGAAGGTAGATCAAAGCTTCACTTTTTAGCCACATATATTTCAATAATTTGTTGCTTGAGTTGGGGTCTGCTCGGGCGTTCTACATTTTGAATTGATCCCCACATACTAAATAACTAGTGTCATGGAGCTTGGTAGCAAGGAGATTATAGTTGGATAATATAACTCTGACTGTTAACTTTGTAACTACACTCGTGCTATGCTGGATCTATTATGATGGTAGATAGTTTTACGTGATGGAACACAGTGGGGAAAGCACTACTGCTACTAGATACATGTTGATTTAAATAAATGTATGTGAGTTCTTGAATCTTTAGCACCAAGTGCCTATAACTACTGCCGTATTCTCATTTAATGTGGGAATTTTGCTATAGAATGCTTTTTTTCTGCTTGCATTAACTGATGGTGCCACTTTATATTTGGTTTTACTTCTGACATTATGCTCAAGGGTCTAGAAGTGAATTATTCCTGTGTTTCTTGCTTCACTATTTTGGTGTCCTCACAATTTAATTGTCCTTTTGTTTTCAGTTTTGGTACAACATGTAATGCTCTGCACTTCTGGGCCAACTAAATATTTCTTTGTGCTCTATTCAATTTACAGGTGACAGAACAACCATCAGCTCTTATAGGTGGGGAACTAAGACCATATCAATTAGAGGGCCTCCAGTGGATGCTTTCCTTATTCAACAACAATCTGAATGGTATTCTGGCTGATGAAATGGGTTTGGGGAAAACAATTCAAACCATAGCTTTGATCGCTTATCTATTGGAAAAGAAGGAAGTCTCAGGACCACACTTAATAGTAGCTCCGAAAGCAGTACTACCAAATTGGTCTAATGAATTTAAAACATGGGCTCCAAGGTACACTTCCCCTAGAATATACATGCCCAGTATTTCTGTTCTCATTTTCTGTCCCTATTCTGAATTGAGGTAACCTAACTCGAACATGTCTGTGGTTTGCAGCATTGATACAATTCTGTATGATGGTCGTCCAGATGAGAGGAAAGCTCTAAGGGAGACAAATTTCGGAGGACAATTTTGTGTCTTGCTCACGCACTATGACTTGATACTGAAAGATAAGAAGTTTCTGAAGAAGGTTCACTGGCATTATTTGATAGTTGATGAAGGTCATCGTCTGAAAAACCATGAATGTGCTCTTGCTCGCACGCTAGTTTCCGGGTATACACTTTGGTCATGAATTACTTTTTTATTTACTCTGGTGATGTTTCCGGTATATACACTGGTATAACCGTATAGCTATAGCAGGAAGAAGATAAGAGTTTGAGTCCATTATAGATGAAGTCCTGTTTGAGTAAGAGCCATGTTCTCCTACTGTAGACCAGAAGAAGGATTAAATTAGTTAAGGAAAGTAATCAGTTTAAAGAGTCCCAAGACAGAATTAACAGTAGAAATAAATCTTTTTCAGTCTGCCCTATAAAGGCAGGGCCTGTACCCTGCTAGTCCTCCAGGTCGACCAATAGCTAATCCTTAGGCTGGTATTGGCCATTGGGTCTCTATCCAAATCATGGATCCCTATCTTTGTCAAACATCCATACAATCTATTCAACCTATCTCCTGTTCACATTAGTATCAACCACCGAACAGTGTTAAGCTTGCAGCTTTGTCTGTAACACTAGGTCTCAGAAACCCAGACTGGTGTTGCTGTCCAGCATGAAACTCCTATTTTCTCTACCGATAAGCTGGTATTGGCCATTGGGTCTCAAGCACCTTAGGCTTCTGTATGTTTCCCAACATTTATCCGAAATCTGATGACAACTGAAAATATGAAGTCGCCGCAGTATTTGTTCTATCTGATATTTCATTCCACAAGCTGTTTTTTGTTATCTTCGCGTTTATTCTGTACTTGAATTAAAATACCGAAGGATCTTTCCCTTTATGAAGAAAGAGGGAAATTAAAACTGAATAGGACATGAAACTCATGAATCTAGGTCAATATGATCTTACTCGTGAGTTAGTCCAGTTGCACACTTCATTATTTCATGTAAGTGACTGAAGTTTTTTGGTACATGTACATAATCAACTTATTTTGGAGTGCACAATCATGCATATACATATTATAGTTTCCCAAACTTGCATACTCAGAGTTTGTGGTATTTGGTCAGTCTCTGGGCTACTTAGTTGGTTGCAACTTGTGCACACACACATGCTAAAAGAATTGTTTGATCAGTCTTGATTAACTAACAGTACAACTTTGAGATAGTTATGGGTGAGTTCCCTAAGAAATATGAATTTCAAAATTTGTACATGTGCATCAGTGCATGTCTTTTGTTTGATCGAAAGAGAGTAAATGGCTAAAAAACAACATTGAAAAGAGATAAATGACACGGTTAACTGTATAAAGAAACTTGATGGCTTCTGACCATCCATTTGGATTTTTTGTCTGCCAAACCGGCCTTTATATTGTTCCCAATCCTTAACATGCTGACAACTGTAGTACTGTAACAGATGGCATGATTTATATCAACTATCAACAGCAATGTCGACAATTGATAAATCAGTCATCATGTTGTGATTTACAGCATACTAAAATAATCATTCAGTTTGGTGCAATTCGTTATGAATTTCCGTTTTGTTTCTAAGAACGAAATTTGCTTTTGAGAATGTAATTTATATGATCAAGACACCTACCGCATTATATTTTATTATTTCTTTTATTTGTTGCTAGTACTTGCCTAGTGGCAATTTTTGATTTCTTGTGGAAGCCTCATTTTTTTCTTCGTCCTTCTAGTGATTTTCCTTAACCTTCTTTTTCATCCTTGATCGATGCTGAAACACATTTTGTCTGGATATTTTGATAATCTGATGTATAAATTGCTGATACTTTCTTGTAGATACCAGATCCGGCGCAGACTGCTTTTGACTGGCACTCCAATCCAAAATAGCCTACAAGAGCTGTGGTCGTTGCTTAACTTCATTCTGCCTAATATTTTTAATTCATCTGGAAATTTTGAAGAGTGGTTTAATGCACCCTTCGCAGTTGATGTTAGCCTCAAGGATGAGGAAGAGCTATTAATCATACATCGTTTGCATCAAGTGAGTAATACTGCTTCAATCCCTTCCCCCAGTAATTCATGAATTTAACAAGCTTATGTGGTTATTTGTGTACCCCCCGGCGTCCACAGATTTGGGTAAATCAAACCAACTGTTTATTGCATGCAAGCAAAACACGCGTGACACATGGAATATTATTTTTTACATTTTAGAATTTAATCTTTATTTTTTGCACTCTTGTTTTCCACCCAGGTTTTACGTCCATTTTTGCTCAGGAGGAAGAAAAATGAAGTTGAAAAGTATCTCCCTTCGAAAACACAGGTAATACTGAAGTGCGACTTTTCTGCGTGGCAAAAGGCATACTACGAGCAAGTTACAAGTGATGGAAGGGTTGCCCTAGGATCTGGTAAGTTGTACCACGAATCCCCTGTAAAGTTCTTCTGACTGAATAAATTTGCAATGTTTGACTGATCCTTGGAGAATGAGATGGTTTATTAATTACCAACTTCTACTATAATGTGAATTGTGAAAGCAAACCTGGTTCTGTTTTGTTTTATTTTGGTTGCATATCTAAGTACGTGGCCTTGTCCTTGCATTTGGGCATTGCATTTTCAAGAAAAACACTAGTAAATCAACAGGGGAAGGACCCCTCCCCAATATATTGAGACACTCAGGGATTCCTGCATGTATTTCATTTTCGTAATCCTTCTGTTTTTCTTGGAAAAAACACTTATTGTTTATATTGTTTATGTGCAGGGTTCAAATCAAAGGCTCTGCAAAACCTATCAATGCAGCTCAGGAAGTGTTGCAATCATCCTTACCTATTTGTAGAGCAGTATAACATGTATCAGCGAGAGGAAATTGTTAGAGCGTCAGGGAAGTTTGAATTGCTGGATCGGCTACTTCCAAAACTGCATAGAGCTGGTCACAGGGTTCTGCTTTTCTCTCAGATGACAAAATTGCTTAACATCTTAGAAGTATATATGCAAATGTACAATTTCAAGTACATGAGGCTCGATGGATCTACGAAAACTGAAGAACGAGGCAAATTATTGGCTGATTTTAATAAGAAGGATTCAGAATACTTCATTTTTCTTCTCAGCACACGAGCTGGTGGCCTTGGATTGAACCTGCAGACTGCAGACACTGTTATTATTTTTGATAGCGATTGGAATCCTCAGATGGACCAGCAAGCTGAAGACCGTGCTCATCGTATAGGACAGAAAAATGAAGTGCGTGTATTTGTTCTTGTTAGTGTTGGATCAATTGAAGAAGAGATCCTGGATCGTGCAAAACAGAAGATGGGTATTGATGCAAAAGTTATCCAGGCTGGGTTGTTCAACAATACCTCTACAGGTTTGTGTGTTCCTGCTGCTCATCTCTTTTATGTAGATGCATTTCGAGCTCACAGATATCGTGTTAACATCTTGCAGCACAAGACCGGCGAGTGTTGCTACAGGAGATCTTGAAGAGAGGGACTAGTACGCTTGGAACCGACATCCCTAGTGAGCGCGAGATAAATCGTTTGGCTGCTAGAACCGAGGATGAGTTCTGGTTGTTTGAGAAGATGGACGAAGAGAGGCGGCAGCGTGAGAACTACAAATCCAGGCTCATGCAGGGACCTGAGGTTCCGGACTGGGTGTTTGCCAACACTGAAACCCCGGCCGAGAAGCGACTTGCAGAGGAAGCCAAAAACCCTGTGATACACACGAAAAGACGCAGGAAGGAGGTTGTCTATTCAGACTCCTTTGTTGACCAATGGATGAGGAGACCTGAGGATGGAAATGAAGACATCCCAAAGATGACTCCAAGAGCGAAACGGAGTGTTTATATGTCTGATATACAAGAAGTTGATGTACACGACAGGAGAAAAAGGCTCAAATTTGTGGAGGACAGTACCGTCGGCATGATCAACTCGACCTGGACACCGGAGAAAGGAAGACCGGGTGTTTCTTCCTACAGCAAGGACGAGAATGAAGATGACGATGAGGACGAGGTCGACACTGGCGGTTTCCAGCAGGGAAGCAGCAGCTTCACGTGGAATACCCTCAGGAGGAAAAGGTCGAGCCACTCGACCAATTCGGCGTCGGACCAGAAAGGGCGCCTGCCGTTCTGAAGCCATCTCAACAGATTCATATATTGGTCTGAAGCCATCATTAAGGGGAAGAAGCTCTCCGGGAGATGAACTGACATGGTTTCGATTTAGAAGTCCATTTAAAGCTCATCAACTCGTTAGGATTAGTCGTGCATTGTATGGATACGTAGTCAATCAGAACTTTTCCGTCGATGTTTTTCTGCTATGAAACATATGGTGTTCGTCATGTTCTGTATGCTTGTCGTTAGTCTTCATGCATGGCGTTCGTGTTGATCAGGCCGTGTAATCCGTATATGTGGTTTTTGTGTTTGGGTTTAGCTACATCTTACCAAAGAGTGAACAGGACTTGGGCAGCTAGGACTCATACCTGGGTCAGATGAGATGGTCCGCGGGACAACTACAGCTAGAGGTTTGACAAGAAGTGCCTCACAGCGTAGGAAGCTACAGTTTGCAATTAGGATGTACCACTTCTGAGTTTTCAGAAAATACGAAACAGGGCATAGGTTATGTTGTATCCTTTTTATTAGCATTTGTCTTTATCAGGCCGTGCCATATGTATATGTGGTTTTATTTTTGTGTTTAGCTACATCTTGCCGAAGGGTGAACAGGACTTGGGCACCTAGGACTCATACCTGGGTGTGAAAGATCAGATGATATGATCAGCGGGACAACTACAGCTAGAGATTGGACAAGAAGTGCCTCACAGCGTGGGAAACTACAGTTAGCAACTTGGATGTATCACTTCCGAATTTTTAGAAAATACGAAATAAAATCAAGGGCATAGGTTATGCTTACAAGTACTCGCTCCGTCCGGAAACAGTGTTTTAGCGTGTTGTATCTAGACAAACAAATCTGTGTCAACTAATTTGGAATGAAGGGAGTACATACTTTGCAAAAACAGTTGTCAGTCCAAAAGCATCAATCAAACAAACTGAACTGAAAACACGGACTAATTGGGGGGGGGGGGGGGGGGGGGGGGGGGGGGCGGCGTACAATAGGTTTGCTGGCTCTAGTCATTTCCTAGGAAATCTGCAGCTCGGGGAATTCCTAGAGATCGCCGTTCCACACTTCTATGCAGGCTGTGGATAAGAGAGGCCAGGTGATGCCGAATACTGTAAAACCTCGCGTGGGAATTCTGCTGCCCGAAAACCACCAGTACCATGTTGCAGATAATGTGAAATAATGCAAAAAAACCTTGTGAGGTGTATCGAATCGAGGAGTGACGGCATGTTTAAACCGTGAAACGAAATGGTTACCTTGTTGGATTCATCTTGAAGTGCTGAGACGCTTAACTAATGTGGTTGGAATTTGCAAGCCAGCTAACAATTTCCACACATATGATCTCTTTGCTCCTGATGAATATTCATCCCTAACCCCATGAATCTCATTCAGCCATAATTTTTATCTTTAACCTGGTGTGTGGTAATACACTGTCTACTTCTCTAGGCCGCTGACAGTCGTAAATCCACTACATAATGAACAATGTCAGTATGGTTTTAAAATTCGGTGAAATTTCATCGAAATTCACGGAATTTTAGTGTTTTCAGCAGGCACCAAAATAATTACCTTTCGGTCAAAATATTTTAGAAATTT
Organism: Poa pratensis; assembly: GCA_947311845.1. Classification (NCBI taxonomy): domain Eukaryota; kingdom Viridiplantae; phylum Streptophyta; class Magnoliopsida; order Poales; family Poaceae; genus Poa; species Poa pratensis. Next base: position 82,286,785 of record CAMZMU010000037.1, on the reverse strand, counting down.
CAGTACTACACAGGAATTTTAAAATATATAAAACATGCATGAGAAAATATTTGTGTTTCCTTCGATATATGCCAAGAACATATGCAAAAAAAACGAATATTAAATTACTTGGGACTCCAAAATGTAACCATAATTTTGTACTTCCAATATAACATTGAAATAAAGTACTAAACATGCCATAGTTTCCTTTAGTGTTTCCTATTAGGCATTCAAGCATGTGGTGAGTTGGTACCATTCTTAAGAGTCATCGTTCAAAATTAGCATATAGATACATGCGAGCTGCACTATTTTGCAAATAACAACCTCTGTATATTCAAAAGCACACATACAAAAGTAAAAGATTAATTTTTTAGCAGCATTGAACTATATCTTTGTCAACTTGATATCAACTTAAAAGGTTATAAATGCATGTGCAAATATTGTTTATGAATTGCTCTTTTGCCATCGTATCCTCTTTTAGGTTCAGGGTTCTATCTATCTTTCCCTAGTGTATGTATATGCATTGTGGTATCCTATTTAGTTTCCCCTATGAGTAAATATAAATGAAGCATCTAAATATTTGATTTAAGTCGCTTCCACCGGTGCCGCCGATCCCGGATTCGCTTGGTCAACACACGAACGCCTCTTTGTTCAGACATCAACTCACCAAGTCTCGATAATTTGGCGCCACAGTGAAGTCTTTACTGGTCATATAATTGCAAAATCATGTAGGAAAGAAGCTAAAAAAGTATTTCTTTCCTATTCCTATCATCCAAGAGGCATCTAGGAAGATTTTTTTTGACCAAATATAATGATTTAATGATGTACCTGCATAGACACTATAAGAAACAATGTGACAGAGCAATTTAGAGCGATTTCATTGAACTGTAATCGCAGATCACCTAACAATTTACCAATCCAAATGGATTCTATAAATTCCTTAAGGAAAAACTAAATTGTTTTGCAGATAAACGCTGCTAGTCATAGTGATAGCTACACACGGGCTTAGTAATGGACTCGTGTCTCACGGACGTTTGGTTTGACGGCAAGGTGCATGCAGTCACATGTGCATGCAAGGTCCCACGTCTATCTCCTTTTTCTCTCCACCAGGTCTGCTAGTGCCTCCATATCCCCATCTCCACACCCATGTCCATCGAATCAGCTTATGGAGCAAAGCTAGAGAAACAATCAAGTAGAGCATGTTCAGCGCCAGCTTCTCCAACGTCACGCTCGTGTTCGTCGGCGCCGCCGCCCGCCGTCGAGGGCCCGCGCGAGGACCAGCGATACCAGGACCGCCGCGCAGAGCAGCTCCATGGCCGCTAGCTCTCCACTCCGGCCACCGCGTCGAGGGCCCGTGTAGGCGGTGGCAGCGTCCGCGCCGTTAGCTGTCCACTTCGTGAGAAGATATAGATGATTGGATTTGGGTCGTTTTGGTCTCAGGAAAATGGAATAGACTGAATTTTTTGGCAGCAACAAATAGTTCGTTGGTGGGATGCGGGGGAGAGAAATAAGATGAAGACTATTGTACATTTGCTAGTTCTACCTTCGATTTTTCTAGACGAACATGGAAGAAATTGCAGAGAAAAAGGGAAGAAGCTCGGGGCATGATTTGGGGAGGAAGATGAGCCGGACATGGAGATATGGATGGGGAAATTTCTGGAGAAGAAAGAGAGGACGGGTACTAGGCTCCCAGCTCCATCCATGACGATTTTAGCTAATCAAAATCTGGAATGTGGGACCCACTCACTGGTGTCTTTTTTCCTAGCGTTGGATAGATGCTCGTTTGAGGTGCGGTTCCAAAATTCCGAACCTGTGTAAGTCATGGGGCAGTAGCTTTGTACTGCTACCATTGCACGTGATGACTAAAGGGCAAACTAGTGGTCATCTCTGTGGCAGCAGTGCAAAGAAAGGAATACTTTGCATGTTACGACCCTGTAATCGCCGTCAGTTGGCACGTTATCATGCAGTGAATCTAGTGGTGCTGCTATGGATCCAACGGTGCTGGGTGCATGCGCAGCTACCATTTGTTTTGACATAGACTAAGTTTCTAGTTCAAGGCTTGAGCACCACCTTTAATATCAAAGCAAGGCTCAAGAAGTTAAACCAAAGCAAGGTTAACTTGACTGAGCAAAGAAGAAAAACTGACCTGGAGCCTGTGTTGAGCGGCAAGTGCAATCTGCAGGATGTAGCAGTGTTTATTACCGGTGTGTGCACCTAGAGGATCCGACTAACGCATCTACGCAAGAATTAAACTACTTCTCTCTATTTTTCTAGATCGAAGTATTAGACAGCTGATCTGACGGGGAACAAAAGTGTCCAATTTTATACTCCCTCCGTATCAAAATATAAGTCACTCTACATACTTACCAAACATATGTATCTAGACATGTTTTAGTGCAAGATTCGTGTTGAATCTTGCACTAAAACATGTCTAGATACATATGTTTGGTAAGTATGTAGAGTGACTTATATTTTGATACGGAGGGAGTAGATCGTACTATTAGACGGAATGACGGATCAATCTGATTGGGAAAAGGAGAGGCGTTCTGCTGGAATCTTTACCTGAGATCAGAAAGATTGGTCTCAAAGCCGAGTACATGTAGTTTCGTGCGCTGGTCTGTGGGCTTTTCCTACAAGGAAACTTGGTACATTGCCGCCGCGGAGACGCGCGATCGGGAGTAAACTAATTAATTGGGGTAATTAATTATTATGGGCTGGTATCGGTGATGGTACGTGACTCGAACTGGTGGCCGACAGTGTTAAGTATATAATATCACCACTTCCTATCAGTTCGGACTTTTGGGATAGTTCTCACCCCCGCATTTTCTCCAGTCATTTATCCACATGTGTGGAGGGCTGATTTCTTCTTTCCACACCCATGTCGGGTGTGAGGGGGGGTGTTAAGTATATAATATCACCACTTCCTATCAGTTCGGACTTTTGGGATAGTTGGTTGATAGAACTATTCTAATATGGTATCAGAGTCAGGAGGTCTCAAGTTCAAGCCCCGGCTAACGCGCTATTTAATATAAAAATAGTTGCGCCCTCCCATCTACTCCACGTCTAAGGTCTTACCGATTGTCCAGCCTAGACGTGAGGGGGAGTGTTAAAATATAAAAACCTAGCCTTTCCTATCAGTTCGGACTTTTGGGATAATTGGCTAGTGCATCAATTCAATAGACAGACCGTCTTGGAGGCTCACGCGTGAGACGACTTAAACCTGACGGCTTTAGACGGACTACGTGTAGATCGGAGGGAAAAAAATTCTTAACCTCTAGGATTAACGTGGAATCTCGTTCGGTGCCTCCAGTGAGTATTAGTAAATAGTACTATAAGATAAGATACATTCTTGATTTTGCCAAACAGAAAGCATTATTACAACTCGATCGCGCGATGGAATAGAGTCCATAAAAAGAGAGATGACCTGCACTGACTGACTGACTGACTCACTCACTCACTCACTGAGGAGGTGCGTGGTGAGGTGAAGTTGTCCAGCTCCGGAGGAAGACCCCAGCATGCTCCTCCTTCACACAGAGAGATGTGACGCTGTACAGCTCAGTGTTGTTCCAAGGAAGGCACTCGACGCACCCGGGAATACTTGTGGTATCCTTGGTGTACACCATCACCCTCGCCGGCCGTCCTCCACCAAAATCAGCTATTTCAAGCCCAAGGTTTCGCCAGCAAGTCACCAGAAAGCATCGTATCCCAGCTGCAGCAGGCTCTTGGCGTCTCGCAGCAGTAGGTCTAGGTGGGCGGAGTGGGAGGAGGAGTACTGGCCAGATATCTGGTCCTTGGCCTGCTGGATCATCCTGATTATATCCATGACATCGCCGTCGGCCACCGCCCCGTATGTGGTCATGACCATCTGCTCGGAGAAGCAGTTGCCGTAGTACCCATGCTTAGCCCCCGCGTAGCTGCGTGCGTTTGCGACGAATACAAGCGCGGTGGGGGCCTTTGGGTCCACCATGACTGCGCGTGTGCGGCACTGCCATAGCACGGCAGTGATCACCTCAAACACGGAGCACGTCGTCTGGTGGTTGTTACTGCTGAACTCCTGCTTGATGCGGCTGATCAAGCTGGACGGGACACTGATGTCCCGCAACACCAGTGGAGATGGCTGGAGGCTGTACATCAGCGTGAAGATGCGCTTGGTTATCTGGGGCATACCGAGGAGGGAGCCATCGTCGTCGGAACGGGCTGCCGGGATCACAGACGGCGACGGCAGGCCCCGAGAGAGCTCACCCACCGCCTGCAGGAACTGCCCGATTCCGGTACCATCGGCAATGGAGTGGTCCCACGTCAAACCCACCACGAACCGCCCGCAGCGGAACACGGTCACCTGCATCAGCAGCAATGGGTCAGGGTGCAGCATGCGGGGACACGACCTCCTGGGTAGAACATGGCCAGCTCCTCTTGCACCGACGGCTCCTCTAGGTGCGGGACATCCTTGAGCGCGCAGTTGGCTGACGCCTCCACGAAAGACACACCCTCGCCATTGCACTGCAGCACCACCTCGCCGTCGGTTGCCCACCGGCGAGGCGGCCACACATTGGGTAGTAGTAGAGGAGGGCTTTTGCGAGCCCTCTCTTAATGCTCTCCACAGGGTCGCCCATCGGTTGATCGAAGACGAGGCAAAGTGTCACGGGAATTCCCACTAGAGGCTTGTCGTAGGACGAGAGATTGATGATGAAGCTCTCCCTGTCCGTGGCTGCCTCCCACGGCTTCACCAGAACGATGGCGACTTGCTGATTATCACAGCCTCTCCCATACTCGACTACTTCCTCTGGTTCTTTTCGATCGGCTTTTGTAACTACTACTTCTTCTATCAATGAAATGAAACTTCTGCAAGGAGCTAGCTCTCCTATTGAGCTTCTGCAAGGAGACTCAAGGTATTATATAGCGAGTCACCCAAAAGAGCTTAGCTCCTGTTGACGGCACATTACTAGAAAATGACTGTGCCGCAGACTACTTATTGAGACAAGCCTTTTTTTATGTTCAGTACATCATACTGTTATTCCACCACCTGTCCGTGCCATATATGCCGGAGTAAGATAAACCCCTTTTCCACAATAAGTAAACACAATACTGGTATCAAGACAACATCAAATGGAACAACCTACTACGAAAATTCAATAAATGGAACAACCTACTACCAAAATTTATTAAATTGATGACCAATATTTGGGAAAGTGCATCTGATCATTTGTCTAAAAAATTAACACAAGATCCAATGACACATAACATTGCAACAAAACCGACTTAAAATGATGAAATTTACCAATGCCACGTGGGATGATCATTTCTACGTTAGAAAATCACGATAGGTAGTTATGGCCACTAGTAGAAAAGTGGCCTTAGAGGCGGACCTTTAGTTGCGGCTCGTTTCCGAACCGCGACTAGAGGTCTCGCGGCTCCGACAGATCCAACGACTAGGACAGGTGGCGGTTTGTGCGGGACCTTTAGTCGCGGTTGGAGCCACCAACCGCGACTAAAGGTCCTCCACCTGCGGCCGGAGCCGCGCGGGGCACGCGCGAGGACCTTTAGTCGCGGTTGGTGGCTCCAACCGCGACTAAAGGTCCCGCACAAAAAGGCCGCCTGTCCTAGCGAGGACCTTTAGTCGCGGTTGGAGCCACCAACCGCGATCAAAGGTCAGTCGCCTTCATCTTCCACCCCGAACCGGCCTTTGCCGTTTCGAGCTCGAGTTGAATCTCCATTTTCTCTCCACCGAGCTCGATTTCATCCACGATTTTTTGCACCATTTGTTAAGATTGACGGTGGTGCATCTATCCAAGGGTTAGCAACTGCAAACTCTCTCTTTCGGCGCCCGTTTCGTTGGTTGTCTAGCTCATTTAGCTCAATTCATATTTGTAGTGCTAGGTAGGTGTATGATGAAATGCCTAAGTTAGCTTATTTTGCTTATTTAGCTCAAATTTGTATTGTCAATTTGATCTTAAACTAAATTATGTTTTTATATTTCAGTGTCACAACATTCACCACCTCACCGTCGTCGATAGACCGTCTCGTCACCGACACCACCTAGGTGAGCTTTCTTTTTTATTTAAAAAAATCTATGTTGTATGATTTTGTTCCATAATTATTATTTGTTTTTTTGTATAAGTTGTATAATTGTTTTATATATATATATAGTGCCATGGTTTTCACAAATACCCCCACCGGCTCTCGTCCGCTCTATTATTCGGATTTGGTATGACTTTTAATAACTATATATTTGTTTCGTTTCGCGTTTATGACAATCATGCGGACCAACTTTGACATAAATATATATTTGTCTAGGAGGTAGTTGAACCGGAAATTCCAGTGGACCCTATTGTTGAATATTTTGTGAAAGAAAACGATGATTTGAAAGCTAAATTAAAAATAAGTGAAGATCTCCGCAAAGAAGAGAAGAAGGAATTGGAGGTTAAGCTTGTCAACATCATCGATGAACACCAGTTCAAGCTTGCCGACGTCGTCGATACTTACGAGATCAAGTTGGATGGGATGCGCTCGAAGCTTGCCGACGTCGTTAATGCTTACGAGATCAAGTTGGATGCGATGCGCTTGAAGCTTAAAAAAATTAGAAGATATGCCATTAGTCAAGAGGCTTGGTATCATTATGCTGTTGGTTCAATAGTTACCTTAGTTGCGATTCTGATCGCATTTGTTGTTGGACTTAAATTTTTTAAATAGTTCAATGTTAGTTTAAATTAATGGATATTTAATGCTACAATGTATTACATTTGTCGCCACTCTACTTTGCTTGAATTATTATGGTCACTTATCTATTCATTACTGGCATGCATAATTTTTTTGATATACTTATATAATGCAGATGAGACGTCAATGGATGTACGGTGACCGAGTTTGTGCCGAATTCATTACTGGCATGCATAATTTTCTCCATGTGGCTGAGACAAGCAAGCGAAAGGATGGTTTTATGTGTTGTCCATGCAGTCTCTGTATGAATAAGTATACATACTCTTCCACAGACAGGCTTCACGAACACCTGTTGCGAAATGGTTTCATGCTTGGTTATTATTGTTGGACCAAGCATGGAGAAAGAGGGGTTATAATGGAAGAGAATGAAGAAGAGGAGGATAATGACAACTATCCTCTGTTCAATGAACACGCTGATACTACAATGGGGGAAGACGAAGTTGAAGAGGATGCCATCTTTGATGAGCCCGACGATGATCTTCGTCAGGCCATTCATGATGCACAAATGGACTGTGGAAGTGAAAACGAGAGGTTGAAGTTGGAGCGCATGTTAGCCGATCACAGCAAATTGTTGTACCCAACTTGTACAGATGGCCAGAAAAAGCTCGGTACGATACTGGAAATGCTACAATGGAAGGCAGAGAGTGGTACTACCGACAAGCACTTTGAAAGTTTGCTGAAAATAGTTAAGAAGATGCTTCCAAATGAAAACGAATTGCCCTCTAGTACGTATGAAGCAAAGAAGGTTGTCTGCCCTCTAGGATTAGAGGTGCAGAAGATACATGCATGTATTAAAGACTGCATCCTCTACCGCGGCGAGCACGAAAATTTAAATGCTTGTCCTGTATGCGGTGCATTGCGGTTTAAGATTGGGCGAGATGACCCAGGTGAAGTTGAGGGCGAGCAAGGTTGTCCAAGGAAGAGGATTCCTGCCAAAGTGATGTGGTATGCTCCTATAATACCACGTCTGAAACGTTTGTTCCAAAACAAAGAGCATGCGAAGTTGTTGCGCTGGCACAAAGAAGAACGTAAAAAAGACATGATGATGAGACACCCCGCTGATGGGTCCCAGTGGAGAAAAATCGACAGAGTGTTCCCGAAATTTTCGGATGACGCTAGGAACTTAAGATTTGGTCTAAGTACAGATGGATTTAATCCATTTGGAGAGCAGAGCTCCAGTCATAGCACTTGGCCTGTGACTCTATGTATATATAACCTTCCTCCCTGGTTGTGCATGAAGCGGAAGTTCATTATGATGCCAGTGCTCATCCAAGGCCCGAAGCAACCTGGCAACGACATTGACGTGTATCTGAGGCCATTGGTGGAAGAACTTTTACAGCTGTGGAGTGATGAATGTGTGCGTGTGTGGGATGAGCACGAGCAAACGGAATTTGATCTACGAGCGCTCTTGTTTGTAACCATCAATGATTGGCCTGCTCTTAGTAACATCTCAGGACAGTCAAACAAGGGATACAATGCATGTACGCATTGTTTAGGTGAGACTCAAGGTAAACATATAGGTAACAAGATTGTGTACCCGGGCCATCGTCGATGGCTTGTACCGAGGCATGCAGGAAGAAAGGAAGGCCGACATTACAAAGGTGAGGAAGATATTCGGCGGAAGCCTACTCGACCTTCTAGTTCTGTTATACATGATATGGTAAAGGATTTAAAAGTAATATTTGGGAAGGGTGCTGGAGCACTATCTGTTCCGAATGACGCTCAGAACCACGTTCCCATGTGGAAGAAGAAATCTATATTTTGGGAGCTGCCCTATTGGATAATGCTAGAGGTTCACTCTGCAATCGACGTGATGCACGTGACAAAAAATCTTTGCTTGAACCTGCTTAACTTGTTGGGCGTGTATGGAAAGTCAAAAGATACACCGGAAGCAAGACAGGCCCATCGACGTATGCATTCACGAGACGACGATCATTCTGATAATCATCAAGGTCCTGCGAGCTATGCTCTTACGAAAGAAGAGAAGAAAATATTTTTTGAATGTCTTCGCAGTATGAAGGTTCCATCTGGCTTCTCGTCGAATATAAAGGGAATAATAAACATGGCAAAGCAAAAATTTCAGAACCTGAAGTCTCATGACTGTCACGTGATTATGACACAATTACTTCCGGTTTTGTGTTTGAGCGCCACTTCGATCCAAGCAGCGGCAAGACGTCTCTGATGATCTACAACCGTCCGGCAACACATCTCTGATGATCTGCAACCGTTTGGAACGGTCGCAGGTCATCAGAGACGTCTTGCCGCTGGTTGTCCAAAGATGCCTCTCCGAGTGACGCTGGAATGTTTTGTGTGAGTGAGTAACCTGTCTGAGGAGGGCGGCTATATATAGGGTACGTGTGCTTCTTTAGTCCCGGTTGGTAACACCAACCGGGTCATGTGGCTCACGAAGTGGTCGTGATACTGCTGATCCAACAGCTCACAATCCCTCAAAAGAAACACTCCCCTGATCCAACGGCTCACAAGCGCTCGAAAGAAACACACGATCCGTGTGCTTCTTTAGTCCCGGTTGGTAACACCAACCGGGACTAAAGACGGGCTTTGCGGTCACGACACGTGTCCTCCCCCAGCGCTTCCCTGGGCACGTGTCCTCCCCCAGCGCTGCCCTGGAGGTCTTTATATATTGTCGCCGACGGGGTAAACCCTAATCCACCATTCCTAGCCACGAACGCATCGTCTCCACGAGATGGATCCGCCACGCCCGCCGCAGCGCCTTCTGGACGAGGTCGAGCGTGCTCGGCAGAGCGCGCTTGGGCGCAACCGCGGGAGTCTATCCCGCCGTATGCCCACGAGCCCGGCGTGGAGAGGAATGCCCAGCTACCGGCCTCCTGCTCCACCAGGTGCCGCCGCACCTCCACCTGGCGGCGCTGCACCTCCACCAGGCGCCGCCGCTCCTCCCGCGGAGGAGGAGGAGGACGACGACTTCGACTGGAGCGACGACGGGGAAGAAGGTTGTGGGTTGCAGATACAGAAGGCCATGGAAGCCTCCTTCCAGTCTATCCGCGACTACCCTGTCCAGCGAGCCAAGACTTCCTACCAGCTCAAGGCGAAGGAGGCTTCCGATCTGGATTGGGCGCTGAAAGACTCATCCTCCATGGATCTTGCCCTCCGCCGCAAACGTGCGCGCGAGAACCGGGCGGCCGCCCACGGGGCTGGCTCCTCCCGCCGTTCCCCCTAATCCTACGGCCTTCGAGCCAGCAAGTCCGTTTATGTAGAATAATGTTGGTGATGTTGGATCAGGGGTGTGTTTCTTTCAAGCGCTTGTGAGACGTTGTATCATGTGTAATAATGTATTAAACCTTTTATGTAATGCATTAAGATAAATGAATTAATAATTTTTATCTGCTTTCTTCTGCATTTTACAACACCAAACATTCATCTTACAAATATGTGATAGTTTGCTCTAAAATTGTTACAAAAATAATTTTAGGGTACACAAGTAGTGGTTACAACATAGAACCATCCATAGTTTTTGGAAATTCGACCACCTTAGATGAATAGCCATGCTCTCCATTTTGACCATTTTTTGAAAAGAAATGAGAAAAAGAGAAAAAAATACTCAAAAAAATAAACCCTTTGCCATGGAGTCCTTTTAAGTGTACTAGTTTCTAGGAAAAATAGGAAAACAAATCTAAGTATATAAAAGAATTAAAATCTAACTACATAAATGAAAACAAATACAAGAAAAGAAAATAGAAAAAAAAAAGCCCTTTAGTCGCGGTTGCAGCCAGCAACCGCGACTAGAGGTCCCCCTGGGCTTGGGTCGACCTCTAGTCGCGGTTGCTGGCTGCAACCGCGACTAAAGGGTCTTTAGTCGCGGTTGCAGCCAGCAACCGCGACTAGAGGTCGATTCCGCGCCGTTTAGTGGGGGAGTTTGCGAATTTTTTTGCAAACTCCCCCCAAATCGACGAATTGAACCGCGCGCCTCCGGGCTCCCCTGACGCCGCCGACGACCCGCGCGCCGTGGTGCTGCTCCGCCGCCCCGTCGGCTGCCCCTCCCCGTCGTGCTGCCCCGCCTTCCGGCCGCTGCTGCGCCCCCGCCCTCCGTTGCGTCGCCGGCCGTCTCCCGCGCGACGACGACGCCGCCCAGGGCGCCCTGCCGCCGCCGCCGTGTCCCGTCCCCTGCCCTGGACGCCGGCCGCCCTGGGCCTGCCTCCCTCGGCCTCGAGCACCACCACCGGCGCCGGCGCCGTCCCGTCCCCTGCCCTGGGCGCCCTGCCGCCGCCGTCCCGTCCCGCCTCCGCCGCCGTCCCGTCCCCTGCCCAGGTTAGTTTTTCTTATCTTTTTTTTTTGCATATTTAGGTTAATTATTATCTAGTGTTAGAACTAGATGCAATTTTATCAAATAGATGTGTTAGAAAAAATGTGTTAGAAAAAATAGATGTGTTAGAACTTTTGATCAATTTTTTAGCAATGTGTTAGAACTAGGTTATTGCAATGTGTTAGGAAAAATAGATGCAAAATAGATGCTATGTAAATTTTCATTATAGTTAGGTTATTAGTTAGATTATTAGAGCTATGTGAATTGTCATTATATAGTTAGGTTGTAAATTATAGGTATTAGTTAGATTATAGTTCATTTTAGTTAGATTAATATAGTTAGGTTGTCATTATATAGTTAGGTTATTAGTTAGATTATAGTTCAGTTTAGTTAGATTAATATAGTTAGGTTGTAAATTATAGGTATTATGTAAATTTTGTTTAGTTGTTTCCTTTTTTCATTATAGTTAGGTTATTAGAGCTATGTGAATTGTCATTATAGTTGATTTTCTATGTTTGAAGTTGTTTAGAAAATTTGAATATGTGAATATTACTATGTGTAAATATGTCAATATGTAAATTTGCTAAGTTAGTATTGCTAAGTTTGCTAAATATTACTATGGGTACCGTAACGGTTGCTAAGTTTGAATACTAATTATGCAAATTTATTGAGTGTAGGAACATTCAGCTATGGATGACCCTTTAATTGTGCGAGACGAGGAAGGAGAAAACTTATTCATGCAGGATATTTTTGAGCATCGCGATGCAAATGCTGCCGGTGGAGAAGGCGCCGCCGACGATCGAAACGAAGATTTTGAGCAATTTGCATCACAATTTTTAAACCCGTCTGGTGAGGGTATTTTAGAGGAAGAAGAAATAACAGCCTCCACCTCGAACACCCTCCACCTCGAGGTTTATATATGAATTCTATATTTGCTTGAACACAAATGCATTAACTGATTTGTATTGCACTTATTAACGCATTATATTTCTTACTTTAGGCGTCCACCTTGCATAAAAAGGCTAAGAATCAAGCTCCTCGAGGCCCAGCGAAAAGAATGACTAGCGAAGATGCAAAGTTACCAATCTATAAAATTGATGTAGATGGCGATCCGGTGGAACCGATAGAGAACCGCAGAAAATATATTATCAAGCTGGAGTTATTGTTAGGGACGAGGTCCCGATCTCCATAGCAGAATGGCTTAAGCCAGCAGGCGTTGCCGAGGATGACCCTTGCTATGTCCACCAGCATTATAAAGATTTCTGCTTTGACACACTCTTGCAGCATTTTAACCTCCCGGATGGTATTGAGCCCGCCTTGAAGTTGAAACTCAAGCACTGGACTCTCTCCAAGATGGCCGACGCCTTTCGGAAATATAAGCAAACATTATGGGCAAAATATGAAAAGGTTGATCCAGATTTCAGTCAAAAAAAACTGGTGAAGCTAAGAGATCACTGGGAAGCCTTTAAGGCGTGTAAGACCTCGGCTGCGGCTGTGGCCCGATCGGAAAAAAATAAGCTAAATGCTGCGAGTAAGACACACCACCATAACTTGGGGCCAGGTGGCTACAGGTTAGCCATTCCTAAGTGGCTAGCCATGGAAGATAAACTCGTGGCTGCAGGTTTCACTCCACAGACATACAGCTGGCCCGAAAGGTCCAAATTCTGGTTGTTCGCGCATGGCGCAACGTTGAACGAGGAAGGGAAGATTGTCCCGAGGGTTGAAAAATACAAGGCAACAGTAGTAGCCATGGTCCCAAAAATTGAAGATGCAATAAAGGAAGTTCTAGCGGGTACGTGGGAACCCTATAGAGAGGAAGACGAGCTGGCACGGGCCCTAGGGAAACCTGAACACTGGGGACGTTTACGAGGCTTACCCGGCGGTACCACCTTGAAAAAACAGTATCCGCAGCACGCTGACACTTATAGAAGCCGTGCAAGAAAGAAGAAGCAGGGTGAAGAGCGGATAGCGAATTTGGAACGCCAGATGAAGCAACTCATTAATGAACGCCAGGTGCAGCAGCCCCAAGATCCTGAAGTCGTGGATGCTCGATCTCAGCTTAGAAGCAGCGTGGGTTCCACGCAACTAGAACTCGATGCTCGCTACCCCGTGGATGATATCACGGAACCGACACCATGTGAGCTACACGCCTGTGAGCAACATATCCATGAAGGTGGCGGTCGGCTATGCTTTACCGATTGTCGACACAGCAAGCTACCATAATGGTGTCATTCATCCTGGCTATGCTGTTGTCGGGGTGGATGAAATTGTGCCGGGATCGGAATCATTGGCTCTTGAGATTCCTGGAGGTAACGGTGAGGAGGCATTGTGCGATGTCAATGGTGGTTTCGTCCAGTGGAACAAGAAATACATCAAGTTCTCAAAGCCACCGACTCAGCAAAGCCCACCCTGCCGGGGTATCGATGAGACACATCCATCTCCGGCACCGCGTGACAGGGACCCCACACCGGAAAATAATCTAGAGGACCATCTCAGTCAGCAAAGTCCATCTCCATCTCCATCTCCGGTACGGAACCCCCCACCGGAAGTGTCCGTACCGCTTAAACGGAGAAGGCGCGCGTCTTCCCCGGTCAAGAGGCGACCTGCTAAAAGGGCCACAACGCCTGATCTGAGGCAACCTTGGCAGAAGACTCTTGACCAAAACGAAGCAGCCATCGAGGAGCATAATAAATCATTGTTCGCACCGAAAGTGCCGCCGCCAACATTTACCGAGGGCTATACTGCAGCGGCTTGTCATAAAGTCATTGACAACTTATATGTCCCTCCAGAGAAGCCGCCATCTGACTATGTCCGTTCTATTCAGAAGTCATATGACGAGGTGACGGCGGCGGAGGCGCCGAAGAAAGGTGAACAAGACGCAGAGTCAGTCCCGCCGCCGGCGGCAAACGAAAAACAAGCAGCACCATCGGTCCCGCCGGCGAAGGAAGCTACAAAAGCAGCACCATCGGTCCCACCGCCGCCGAAGATAGGTAAACAAGTTCCCCAGCTCGGAGAACAACCCGTACGTTCTGTCCCCCCGCTAATTGTCCCGCCGCCGACGAACAAAGATAGTCGAGTTCCCCAGCGCGGAAAACAACCAGTACAATCTGACCCTAAAGAGCCGATGGTGTTTGACATAGAGGTAATCCGTCGTCTTGCCGCCGAAGCGCAAATGCCTATAGATGAATATGCTTCGAGATTGAATTTTGAGACTGCACCACCAGCTCCTCCAGTAAGAAACTTCGTTCCGGGGAAAGCTTTGGTGCAAATCAGGGGCCTTCCAACAAAAATGCGTACTCTGCATCAATGGTACATGAAAAATGCAAAGAAGACATCTGCTATCGTTCTGAAATGTAGGGAAGACGATGAGCACTTCTTAGAAGACTACAATCACACTGTTACGTTTAGCGAACTTTTTCAGCTATACAATCTGCGGGCACTCGACAAATCTATCATGAGTTCCTATTGCCTGTAAGTGATTTATTTAAGTCTTTACCTAGTCTCGTTCATTGTTTGTAATTATTCTCACTTTAATCTTTTGTGTGCTATATTATGCAGATTGAAGATGCTCGAGCTCAAAAAGCTGAACCAGCATGACATTGGGTTCATTGACCCGGATAAATATAACGAAGAAACCATAATAAATCCCTTGTATAACAAGAACACACCGGATGATTTGCTAAGGGTGTTCAAGCGATACCGCGACAAAAGAACTATATATTGGCCTTACCACTTCGGTAAGTTTTAGTGTCTTCTACACATTCTAATTTGCTCACCCGATGTTAAGTTTAACTGATGAGTTATGCATGACTGTGCCCAGCTACCACTGGATTCTTCTTGTCATTAGACATCACGAAGGACTTATTCATTCACTTGACTCATTGAGGTATCATCCTGACACTTACAGGAGTTGTTTCGACTTACTAGCAAGGTACATTCATTTCTTACCGCCTCTGTCATTCATATCTTGATGTCAAGTCATTAACGAATAACTCATTTGTGAATGTTCTTTGTCGGGCAGAGTTTGGGAAAGGTTTCGAGCGGAAGATCCTGAAGGTGGGTGGCGCCAAAAGCTGGATTGGAAGTTAAACCAAGTAAGTACTGCTACCTCTTCGTCCACACAACATTTCTCATGCATACTTCATTATTATTGACTGAAATCTATTCTTGTATAGTCTTGCATGGAGCAACCAAAGGAACTGAGTACTGTGGATTCTTCGT
Source organism: Poa pratensis (assembly GCA_947311845.1). Lineage (NCBI taxonomy): Eukaryota > Viridiplantae > Streptophyta > Magnoliopsida > Poales > Poaceae > Poa > Poa pratensis. The sequence continues at coordinate 82,271,589 of CAMZMU010000037.1, read as the reverse complement.
TTGCGAGTATATATATGTATTAGTCACCGAGAAATGGAATATGAGAAAGGATGCAGAGTTGGCAAAAAAGCGCGAGAGGCTACCACTCGACCACCGCTTCAGAGCAATTGGAGAGGAATTGGCGGGATTTTACCTTTCAGAGGCCTTACAGGAGAAAGGAGAGTACTACGATGCTGAAAGCATGAAATCGTTAAAGTAACTTGTTGTTTTGCTTCAACTCTTGTACTACGATAACTCTTGGCGCATCAACGAACTCTTGTCTACGATCTTCAAGTATTACTTAATTTAATTGTATGTGTTATAAATATGTGCATCGACTTCATACGACACGGGAACGGTTACGACATCGAAAACGTTACGGTTACCGTAACGGTTACCGTCACCGTAACCGTCATCGCAACGGGAAGGGTTACCGTTACCACGGGACACGGGAACCTAGCTATAACCAAACCCCGGCATATATAAACCCTAAACCCTGCAATTAAATCGAAAAAGAAAAAAAAAAACCAAAACCCTTTGGTCCCGGTTGGTGCTACCAACCGGGACCAAAGGTCCCAACACCCCACGTCCCCCTAAAGCCCACGTGGAGGGACCTCTAGTCGCGGTTCGGAATCCGCCGCGACTAAAGGGTGGGGGCTTTAGTCCCGCCAGCCTAGTCGCGGTTGCCCAACCGCGACTAAAGGTCCTCTGGGAGCACCAACCGGGACCAAAGGTCCCAACACCCCATGTCCCCTAAATCCCACGTGGAGGGACCTCTAGTCGCGGTTCGGAATCCGCCGCGACTAAAGGGTGGGGGCTTTAGTCCCGCCAGCTAGTCGCGGTTGCCCAACCGCGACTAAAGGTCCTCTGGAACCGCGACTAGAGGTCATTTTTCTAGTAGTGGGCGTGACATTGCTTATTCGAGAAGTGAGACTTCTGTGGTATCGTGTTAATAATCCTTCGTAAGTTGGCGTGCCAGGTAGGAGGTGCGCGCGTCATCATATTGGATATAGACGTCAACGTCAAGGTCGATAACTGCCTCAATCTACCTCAAGATCGCTAAAGAATTCGAGCAGAATGCTCGGGGCTCGACTGGGACGCCGCCCACCACGCTCGTTTGTCGCTACTAAACAGGTTTCTGCACAGTCTCCTGAAGGTCTGCCAATTCGCCGGACGCTAAAAAAATATACCGGCGTGAAATCGAACGACACGTCAAGTTGCCATGAAGCTCTGTATGGATCAAGTTCCACTAGTATAGAACATGACTTTGCACATGGTGAAAATGGCCCTTCACACACGGTGATTCAAACCGTCACTACCCATGGGTGTGCGACGCGCCTCTACCCATTTCTGAACCCTGTGTGCAATTACGCACACGCCTGGCTATAGTGTGTGAAATTTGAAACCATCACATACACATAATTTATTTCAATCGCGTGAGAATGTTTTAACCAACATTAGAACCAAAATATGCCAATTTAAATCTCTATAGCATTAGAATCACAACGTGACAATATAAATCTCTGCAGCATTATAACAAGCAGATACACATCCATTTACCCAAAACATCATACATAAGAAGCATTCCCCTACCATTTGTTCAGTTTTAAATATGATAACAAGTAGATAGTATATATGAATTCAGCAAACAATTAAGAGCGGATAGGATATATGCAGACAACAAACAAGTAGCCTTCTACTTGTTCAAGTTCATGAACTCGAATGGGGAACCATTATGGAAGATATATTTGTTGAAGAATGAAGCTAATATACCTATAACGGTATATGTGTCTCTTTGCTGAAATCTGAGCTTAGATCTACATGTGTGACGTGTATTGACTTTAGAATCTATCAAAGGCGTTGGGACGTCCTAGCGTGTTCGGGTTAATACGTGCGAGAAACACACATGGAAGACTTCACGGTGTCCCTGCAGATATGTGGAGGTGTGCCCTGTTCATGGTGTATCTGCCTCATATGTAGAGGTTCGGCATGTGTGCCAGAAGGCATACCTTTCTTGAGCGCGCGGCGAACACGGGTGGTGGCTGTGGGGGAGGCCGAGCGCGGTACAGGTTGCCGGCATTGTCGGCGTTGCTTCTTGTCCTTGCCCGTGTGGCTTGGTGCCTTTCAGCGGTGTGCATGCCGCAGCAAAGGTTATTGGTGTTTCTTTGTAGATTTTTTCGATAAAGGGATTCTCGTTTCAATGTGTCAACGATACAATGTGTGCCACACCCGGCCTCGGCATAACATGATGCACACAGCCCCATCATAGTCACAAGAGAAAAAAGAAAAAAAAAGCTCAGAGGCGGAATACAAGCATAAATTTAAAACGCCTGTGGTGAAGGAGGACCAATCCGAAGATCCCTAGGTCACCCATGTCGGGTAAAAATATCCCTCGCCGTGTGCTCCAGTCAGTCATGCAGACGCCTCTATAAAAATGTCTCGATTTTCCACACGTTATAATGTGGACCACGAACGGAGCAAACTTGTGCATCGGTATATTACCTGCATAAGAGAAGTATTTTTGTCATTTCTACATAGTTAGAGCGACCATATAACGGCTAACGCTCCCACCCTAATAATAGTTCTATGCTTCTGATCGACACTATGTATCCAGTTGCCAAAAATATTTGTAACAAAGCGTGGTGGATGTAAGTTAGAAGCTATTTGAATGGCTGACCAAATAGAACGAGCAACCTTGCATTGGAAGAGTAAGTGTTTGATCGTTTCCTCATGAAGACCAAGAAACACATTTGTACTTACATGCCAGTTACGTTTGACTAGCTTGTCTTTGGTTAAAATAACCCCTTTACGAAGAAACCACGCAAAAAAATAACCCCTTATCCAATATGTTCTGTAGACAATGAATGATGAAGTTACATCGTGTGGTATATCGGATTACGGGAACAAGAAAATGAAACTTACCGGTTAACGAGATACACAAAGATATAGTGAATCAAAGACTGATTCATGGAAATATCAGGAATATTTAATCTCGGGTAAATTCAGTATCGTGAGTAATGAGAATGATACATTAATAATCAACAGGTTCAATAGAGTGTTATTCGCATAACGGTAGCAGTTATTCAGGTTGTATCCATGGACCTGACCCTGGCTGGTGATTAGATGTGTACATCTAATTATAGCTACACGGTATCGAACCTGTAGGGGTAACACACTTTAAGTCAGGTCTAGTTTGTTATGTATTATGGTTGGTCCTGATAATGAGAGAGTATTACCGGAATGATTTCTGCGTGGTAGATAATATCTTTATCATGAGAGAACAAACAGGCAGACATTGAATGCCTCAGGGTGATAGAAGTTTCTATCACCATCAGATTTATTCCAAGGGTTTATATATATATAAGAGGAAAATATTTGTGCGGAGTTTTGTCGGCGGACACTAGGTGTCTCAGATCATATAAATAGAGTTTTCCAAATAAATAATTAATTCATCAATTAATCAATTATTATTTTGTCTAATTAATTCTCTTTCTTATGTGTTGAGATCACCAACTTCATATACACCAGCGGTGAGTGCTTCAAATATGTACGGCGAACCCTGCTGAACTAGATCCGATATATGTGTGCGAAATCTCACTGGGGTGATCCGTTGAGAAACGGTTGATCCTAACTCACTCTGTTAGATCAAGGCGAGACGCGAGGAGTCTACGATATTCTCTTGGCTAGGCTTAGCCGAGGGATTTCTTCCACAAGCTTCATCAACGTCGTAATCGACATCTCTTCCACTTCAACGATGTCGGTAACGAGTTACAGTTAGATCAATGTGCATGTGTTGTTACTTGTATCTTCATAGTAGATCTTGACTGTTGCGTAGTTGTGGCGAATTTTTTTATTTTCCGTTGCGCAACCTAATAGTGAGAACGCGTCGCGCCGGACTTAATGGCATCGACAGCCGCGCAGGCGGCGCTTGGGAAGCCGGGAAAGGCTGGCCGCTGTTCAGTACCGGCGTAAATGCGACGCATGCGGCAGACACACCGCCGTCCCGTCCCTTCGTCGCCTGCGAAAACACCTCGACATTATGCCGGCCGAACGGCCTCCTGCACGGCACCATTAACCACCTCTGCGCGGTTTATGTGTATGACGGGTGGGGGAGGCCTGTCAGAGTGCATGTCCGGAGCAGTGTCCGACACCCCGAGAGGGATTCCAAACTTGGGGACCCTTTCGGGGATGCCGGATAGAAAATGGCTCGGGCCTACCACTTAGTGGTGCCGTTATGGGCGATTTTTAGCTTCCGGATCCTCATTGGGCATTTATGTTTCATTTGGATGGTGCCAGTGCTGATGGTCTTTTTTTTTAGGTTGGTCCTTTGGGGATTTAGCACGACGACTTTCCGTCTGTTTACTACAACAAGCTCTTCTACGACAAGCTTTGCCCGGCTCCAGTGAGGGAGGGGTGAGGACGGCGGCGCGCCTTCGGCTCGTTTCACTGCTTGTAGTCATCGCTAGGTGGTCTGAAGACCTATTTGTAATTTTCTTTACTTTTGTTATTCTTTGTACCGTTGTTGATAATCAATAGATCGGTGATGCTCTTTTCTGGCCATTCTATGTCGCCCTTTTACATGAGGTCTACAACGGTGGTCAGCCTCGAACATGACCGCTGATTTGGTTGTCCCTGTGGTGTTTGGACTGAAAGGGCGAAACGGTCTCGAAAGAATGTATAGGCGGCGGCGTCAAGGAGAGGACTCGCTGGATTACCGGTCCATAACTGGCCACTTAAGAATGCCCGTTCGTACAGGGTCTATTGTGTTGTAGTGAGAACAACGAACCTTTTATTGAATCGGTATAATTTCAGTTGCATTGTAGTGCGTACGTTTGACCCACATGGACTAGCCTGAAAGCACTGGCAACACACGCCACATCGGATTTGCAGTGCGCCCTCTGCTCAGTGGCGGATCTAGTCTCAAATCAGTGGGGGTGCCAAGCTTATTATTGGGCTTATGCACTTCACATTTGGCCAAAAATATACATAGGATTAGTCGAAATACTAGTAAGCAATTGAAAATTTGTATTTTGGAGGGGTGCCATGGCACCTATGGCACCCCCATTGGATCCGCCCCTGCCTCTGGTAGCGGCGCAAAGAAAACTATATACCACTTGTCCGCCCAATTTTTCATCACTACCATTCCATTGTCCGCCTAGCCCACGACGTCGCCACGGGTCGTCGGCCGATGCCGCAACTCGGAAAGCCACGAAAGAAGTGCGTGACGACACGACTGGAGGGGATGCTGGACGACATTTCAGGTGGCGCTTGTGCGACGACAATAGCTTATCACGGCTGACTGCAATGGCCTACATGTGGTAGGTGGTGATCGAGGCGGCGTTGGTTGAAATCCAAGTCGGCGGGGCAAGCAACGGAACCGGAGGGACGCAAGGGAGCACCAATGAAATTTGCCCTATGTACTAGTCCTTGTATTCAACTTTATCATGGCAATTTCATGATACATTGTAGATCCAATGGAGATTTATTGATCCTTCGTGTTTTTAGATGGTAATTTCATGACACATTCAAGTTCAAGTGGAACAAAACTTTCTCATTTATTGTTGAGCTTTTACTTGTTGCCTCTTTATTCCTTTCTGGTAATGCAAAATCATATAATGCTTCAGACCTCCGCTCACCGCTCATCTCGAACAGCAAAATATTGTTGTGAAGGGAACAAAGTAAATAAAGCAGTAGTAGAGTAGTAGTAAATCAAGCTGCTCTCTTCACGAGGTGGACCCGTAGTGGCTTCTTCATGACGACCGAGAACTGGGCAGTCTCAGAGAAGACGTCCACCTCCTCGGCCTCCTCCACTCGAATGCAAGGACAAGGTTGGCCACCAAGTATTCGAGGTGCGCTGTGGCCACGCCGATGCCGGGACAGCCTCTCCGTCCAGCTCCGAACGGCATCATCTTGATTTCCTTGGTGCCGGTGATGTCCACTCCCTCGCCGTCGCCGCCCGCGAGGAACCGCTCCGGTACGAACTCTGTGGGCTTCTCCCACGTCTTCTCGTCCATGGACACGTCGGCCACCATGAAGTTCACGGCGGTGCCCTTGGGGATGACGCACCCGCCGAGCTCCATGTCCTCTGTCGCAGCGTGCGGTGTCACCGTTGGCGCTGGCGGGTGGCGCCAGAGGCCCTCGAGCACCACGGCCCGGAGGTACTGCATCTGCTGCAGCTCCTCCAGCTGTAGATCATCTGCGTCGGAGACTGATTTGATCTCCTCGTACAGTCTGACCTGGATGTGCTGGTTCTTCACCAGCTCCGCCATGATCCACTCCAGGGCCGCGACTGTCGTGTCCGTCCCTTCGTTCAGGAGCTCCGAGCACAGGGCGAACACCTCGACGTCGTCGGTCAGGCACCGTCCACCGTCGAAGTCGAGCCTGAGGTCCAGCAACGAGTCCACGTACGACTGCGGCAGCTTTTTCTTGCCTGTTCTCCTCCGAGCGTCCACCAAGGGCAGGTACAGCTTCTTCACCTTGCCGCGCATGGCGTCCATGCGGCCGCCGAAGAGGCGCATCGTGAGAGGCGGGAAGAGCGCCAGGACCGTTAGCTTGCTGGCGCCATACATGAGGAGTTCCCGCAGCGCGGCCACAATGCCACGCACGGAGTCGTCGTCCATCCGCTCGCCGAAGCACATGGCAACGACGAGGTGGAACATGGCGAGCTGGAACGCGTCCCTGACGGCGACGCCCGCGCTGCCTTCCTGCTGCTGGCACCTCAGCAGCTCGCCCGTCAGATCGGCGAGAACGGACGCCCGCAGCGGCGCGAACTGCTGGAGCACTGCCGGGCGCGAGATCGCTGCCACCAGGTTTCTGCGGAGGACCCGCCAGAGCGGGCCGTAGTTGGCGGACGCAATGGTGATGCCGCCCAGGACGAAATCAAAGGTGCGGCTGGCGGCCGGCCGGTCTGCCAAGGCGGCGCCGCGACCGACGAGCGCGGTGTGTGCAGGGGCGGAGCCAGAAATTTTTTATGAGGGGGGCCGACCAAACAAGAGAACTCTCATGCTAAAAATTTGCCAAAATAAATGTAACAGCGGTAGAAAAAAAATGCAGTTTTTCACTGATTATGCCACCATTTCTTGTCATAAACCATAAGAAACTGGGGAAGAAGATGATGCGGTGGTGCATGCATAGAAGAATGGGCGCTAGCTGCCTAGTCGTGCATTGATTTGGAATAGAATATTAGGAATAGTAAGGATTCTCTAGTGTTAGGATTCACTGTGGACATCGATTGCTGTTGCGCATTGTAACCAAAGACCACATAGGAGTAAAATACACAAGTCTAGGTAAGAAATCAGCTGGTACTGAACAAAAGTTTGCATGTTGGGGGGGGGGGGGGCGGGCCGCTGCTGGTCCCCCCTGCCTCCGCCAGTGGGTGTGTGCGAGGTGGCGGTCTGCCACGCTCACCTGGAGGCGGTGGCCCACCGGAGGCCGAGCACGGGGCCATAGCGCTTGTGGAGGCGCCTCTCGGCGTTCAGGATGTGCGTAGAGTCTTCAAAGCGCTGCCAATATAGCAGGTTTCCAAGCAGAGGGAGGCCAGCAGGCCCCGGAGGATGAAAAAGACGACGAGAGGAATGATAATAGTAGCTGTGGGAAGGAGGAGCTCCATATTGTGCCCATAAAATGGTACTACTCCGCTTCTTGATGAGGTTAGGTATATATTGAGCCAAAGCGCGAGAGTGTCAAGTGAGCGAGTGAGTTAGTAATTTGGTACTAGATTCAGGCATCCATCTTGGTGCACGAACCCGAGTTATTTGTTGATGACACGCCATAGACAAGGCTAATAATTAACGGTTATAAAATATATATCCATGTGTAAGTTCGAGAACTAAAAACAATACCATAACGATAAATGACATACAAGCATCAAATAAAAAATCTATGCCGCCAACATATACACCTGCTTAGATCCGCGTGAGATAGCGTTAGTCGAGTATGCACGGACACGAGGCGCCAAGCTCCGCCGGGGATCGCCTTGGTCGTTCCTTTTTCCTCAGCTTTGCTGCTTCGACTTCGGAGCTGTGCTAGTTAGAATAGAAGTGTGTAGTAGACATCAAACTTTTTTCAGCCGCCGTTGTCGGGGAGGTGAGTGCTTGAAGGTATCTTCTTTAGATTTTGCAATTTTATCTTTTTGTTTCTTGTTTTTATTTCACTAGTTAAGCTTAATGAAAAATAACAAAAAAAAATGAGAGAGCTCTGTTAAATTTATCTTGAGTTAGAACATGAAGTGTTTAAAGAAAAAATTAAAAAACCTATGGATCTCTATTTGCATGATATTAGCAATGTTATTACCATACATTTTTTGAACATCATTATAGCTAATGCTATGTAAAACTCAAAGCTTGGAGAAGTTGGTTTTGATGAATAGGATATTTTCAGTCCACCTAGTATAAAAAAAATGAGACCCTTGAGCACTAGCACCCAGAGCATATTTTTATACTAGAAACGCTACCTTGTGAGAACTCCAGGAAATTCGTCCCCGACGGGGATCGAACTCAGGTCGTTGGGCTGCCACACCGCAGCCCCAACCACTGGGCCACTGCCCGTTCTCAGTCCACCTAGTATTGAAGATAAAGTTTATTGTGATTATGAGATGCCTCCTATATATGATGATTGTAATGATGAATATGATATTTTTAGTCCATCTATTATTGAGGATAAAATTTATTATGATTATCTATGGCTCCACACTAGTACAGAACGACAGATCGAATACCCCTCTATGGAAACAACACGAGTTAGGCGACGGAGAATCGAGCCTTCCGCGCGCTTTCGCGAGAGTACGCACGCGCCAGCCGGTGATGGGCCCGACACAATGGTAACGGAGATCAAAATAACTCCGTTGCCTAGATATTTCAAACGGAGGAAAAATAAGTCTCCGTTGCGATAAGTCAAAAACAGATACGGAAATATGTAAATCTCCGTTTTCCATGTGAAGGCCCATTAAGCGGTGCCATATAATACCGCCCACTCCAGTGCATCTCACTCTCACTCTCCCAGGTTCTAACGCTAGCGCACACTCACTCCACGAATTTCAATCTGTCGATGGCGAACCCTCCGGCGCCGACGGAAGTCAGGATAGAGCATCTTCCTCCTCCAACCCTCTGAGACGCCGCCCGGAGGTGGATCTCCCTACAACAGGGCCGAGGACCAGGGCGACCGATGTCGGCAGTTCATGCAGAGCCGTCAAATCCCTCCGGATCCACTGCGGCGGCGGCCCCGATGCCGGATCTCGTCCTCCTCGGACGATGAGAACTCGGATCGGGAGGTCGGTCTCCTCCTCTCTCACGCCGCCTTTGAGTGGAGGGGATGACTGTAGCATGAGGATCACATGTTTTCACCAAGTGTTAATGCTTTGCTCCGGTGCTCTATTAAAAGGAGTACCTTAATTACCAGTAGGTTACATGATTGGCCCGCTGCAAACGGGCTGGTAGGACAAAAGATGTCATACAAGTTTCTTGTTTCAAGCACGTATGACTATATACGGAAAACATGCCTACGTATGATTTATAGACAGGATGTTTTGTCTTAATGAAGTTTCAATTCTGTCAATTGCCCAACTGTAATTTATTCACCCAACACATGCTATTTTGTTGGGAGAGTTATCTCGAGTGAAGTTGGGAACCCGATCCATATTTAGCCAGCAACTATTTTCTGGTGCCATTGACTCTGTGTTACTGTTACTGCTGCTACGTAATTGCTCTCATATTACTGCTGCTTTCACATCACTCCTGTTACTGTGTTTTTCCAGGTGTGCCTGAATTGACAACTCAGCCGCTAAGGCTTATAAGTATTCTTTGGCTCCCCTTGTGTCGAATCAATAAATTTGGATTTTACTTTCCCCGAAAACTGTTGCGACCCCCCTACACTTGTGAGTCATCAGACCACCAAATGCTACCTCCAAGAACGGTGAAGGCCAATGGCCGCCGTCGGAGAAGCCCGAGCTGCACCGCCGGGCCATGCCACCACCCCCACCTAGATGAGCTTGTGTCGTCATGTTGGGGGCCGTTCATTGCTAGGGAGAGCCCGCCACCTAGCTGAGGTGCCGTAGAGGTGGAGGCTAGCTGAGGGATTTAGGGTTTCTGCTCCGCCGCCTCTAGGAGAGACGACTTGGTGTATGTTTACCTCCTCACATATTAACTGTGAATACGTCTCGAATCAAATATAAGAAATGTTTAGCAATGGGAATTCTGCCAAGTTCACTCCGGTTGGTGTCCATCTAATTTGTATTTACTCTGTTTCTGCCAAGTTGGTTTGCATGCTGCCCAGCGCACTAACTCCTTTGATCAGCCATATACGAATCGAGAAGTTTTATGGAACGGACGGACTACCTCCTTTCCGTGGAAGTTAGACAGCTGACTCGCTGAATTGTATTCCTGCTACTACACTGGTAATTTACATGGCTGGCCGCGTCCATTGCATTATCCTTTCACCAAATCTTGAGCAAAAGCTGTATAAAATGATATTGGCATATTCACATATAGCTGCATAAAAAATAGATTGTTTGTAAAAATGAAATTGATATATTCAATCAAACAAATAAATAAGAAAAAGGGAGCCAAAAATATGGTAATAATTTAGGTATGCAAATTTTAAATATGGGGAATGAAATATGAAGACTTGGGATGAAGTTGCACGTACACGTTATACTTATCTTCTGATCTGCCAGGCGTGACACATAAAACTATAGCTACGAAAATAATGAAATGCCGAGGCCAATACAAATTTACGCATCACGTAGCCTGCTAACGTCACTAATTACCCCATCCATTGCTAACGTCAAAATACATGGTCTGTGCCGTATGAATTTTCCTAGGAATACAAAAAATATGCTTCATGCCTTAGAAAAAAGACTGGAAAAAGTGCTACTCTTCGATCGTTGATGAACAAATTAATTAGTTGATTATAGTGCATTCATTTTTTGACTTGGTTAAGGATGCCTGGAAAAAAAATGTTCCACTCCAATACTAACCTTACAGTATATATGCACACATAACACAAATGGTCGGATCGGGAAGCAAAAATGATCTGGCCGGACCGTTGAGATCTAGCAAACTAAATGATCTAGTGACACGTCAAGATCGAATGACCTTATCATTTACCATTAAACTAGATCTGCCAAACGGTGGTCACGCAATCTAGATCTGTCAAACGGTGGTCTCCGAATAGTAGCAGGGATCTGCTAGGCAATTAACTTCTCATTATTGTCTGGACACACTACGTTTGTAAATAACGCACACATGTATGGGATCTCCGAGAGGTCCGCCGCTGCGCGAAAGGGCCTTTGTCCGGCGACTTTGCCAGCGGTGGCGGAGGGAGGGGGACGCGCGGGAGGACGAGGGAAAGGCCGGTGGTGGCCGTCCGGTGCGTCCCGGTGGCGGACGGACGGGTCGGGACGAGGGAAAGGCTTTTAATTGAAACATATACTCCCTCTAACAAATAAGAATCGATCGAACTCTATCTTTAAAATTTCCCACAAAGAGTATCATTTTATTTAACCCTAAAATAACACGGTCCAGCAAGAAGTCAATCCCTAGCGTAAGAAGTATAATATCCTAATTAACTTGTTAGATCTGTCCAAGCCAGCTAGGCTCATTGTATTCAGCTATGTATCTTGCATTATTAAATTAGCACTACAAATAGAAAAATGTATATCTCTCTACATGGTCCAAAAAAAACTCCATCCGGTATATCCAAGAACTTTATCGGAAACTGTACAAATATTGCTATGAACACATATACTCTGCGGCTTTGACCGTCTAGAACATGAATGGAACAATTTCATGTAATACTGAGTGTTAGAGATGCAAGTGAGTCAACACTCGGATACCATTTTACATATTTAGATAAAAAATATGCATATTTTGCTAATTAGAGGAGCAAACCAGTGTACTCGATCCTGAACTACTTCGTTTTGACTGATACTAGCGTATCAATGTCGGTAGACGGGTAGAGACCAAAATCTAGGCTCTTGGTGCGTATGATCCTTTTATTTGAAATGTACTTTCAATATTTTAAAACATCAATTTTTTTCAAAAAATACCTATCAGGTACATCTTCATATTCTACGTGCACATAAATTCATTTTTCATGACAAATCGATTTTTTGGGTGGTATGTAGAAAAGACAAAACTTAGTGCTACAATAAGACTATTCTGAAGAGATTTTTTTTTGCACAGCCCACACAGATTATCTGATTTTATAAAACTTCACATGAGCCCATATAATGTGGAGATTCACTTGCAGATGTTTTTCCATATTTTTAACAGTTTAAAATGCTAGTTTTTGGTAAAGGGAGCATATGCACCTAAAATTAAAAGTGAATTTCCGAATCTATCCTAAATACGTAACATATAAGTAGGTCACCTGTGTTCAATGGTGCTCCAGCCAAAAAAATTAACACATACAATGAGTGGATCAACGGGCAAGTTAGTTTTTGCGGAAAATGTCATGTAAAAAAGTATCAGTGAGCGGAATTTTACACAACATTTGTGCGGCACTCAAATCATTATATCCAAGGATTCATCTACAAAAATATAATGTCCTCAACAAGGTAGGGCAGGAAAATTATAATAAAACTAACTGACAATAAATTATTGGCGTGTTGAGCTACGATGCGCGACCAATGGTACCACACTTGGTACGATTTGCCCACAAGTTGGTGTCCACCTAATTTCTCTTTACTCCATTTCTTTCCAGCGCACTTGCTCATTTTCCCTGCCCTTCCACAAGTGCAACTTGTACTACAAGACGACAACTATTGAGTTGATGCCTTGTCGCCTTGAGGCGATCGCATCGAGCATTCATTCCATCGTATTTATTAATGACCATAAAAATACTGGCCATTATGGGTCACGCCACGCTCCTTCACGTTCTCGAGACACACGCCAGCAAAATGATCCGGGGACATGTCATGATAGACCTTTTCATTTACCATTAAACTTGATCTGCCAGACGGTGGTGTGCCATCATTATTAATATGTCTCGCCATTGCAGGGATAATGATCAATGCAATCAATATTGTGTGGACACACTCCGTTGGTAAATAACACAGAGTTTTACATTTGCATGTGTTTTCAAGGTAACTAGCTAGGTAACCTTGCAAAACGCAATTGGCATGGAAGTAAACAGTGTGTCTTCTGTCATAAAGACGAGACGTTCAAACACTTATTCTTCGAGTTCAAGTTTGCTACTTCTATATGGTCCATCATCCAGATAGGTTCTACTATATACCCACCCAAAAGCGTTGCCAATATTTTTGGCAATTGGCTGAATGGGGTGGACAATAGGTTCAAACAACTCATTAGGATGGGAGCGCTTGCCGTAATATGGTCGCTTTGGCTATATAGAAATGACAAGGTTTTTAATGATAAAAATTGCTCTCTTATGCAGGTTATCTACAGGACTATTGCTACTCTCCGTTCGTGGTCTCAGTTGCAACGTGTGGGGCATCGAGACCTGTTTATGGAGGTGTGTACCAGACTGGAGGATATGGCAAGGGACTTTTTATCCCAACATGGATGGCAGCATAATTTGCGGATTGGCCCTCCACCATCATAGGCGTTCTTACAATTTCTCATTATGATATGTAGTTCGCCTTTTTTCGTTTTGAACTGCAGACTTGTTTCGGCTGTGTGCATCTTGGTTATGCAGAGGCTGGGTGTAATACTTAAATCTTTTAAATAATAAAGCTCCCTTTATCTAAAAAAAAACTAGCTAGGTGACCTGCGCAATTGCGCGGCTAGCACCAATGTTTTGAATCTTAATATTAAGTGTATGTTTTCTTGTTCATACCGCCTTTGGTAGAAGCTAAAACTCTATAACCTCACAAGATGAAGATCCTAAATTCAATTGGTCATTTCATGAATCTTTAAATATTAATCTGTACATGGTGAGCGTGTAAATTTACCAACTGGATGAAATCTTTTTTTGGGCTACTAACTTGATGAAAAGTGATTTAACTAACCGTGTGTGACCATTAGCAATCTAGATAACTCACGGTTGTAGCTTATGATAATCTCTCTCGGTTTGTATGAAAGCATCAAGGACCCGACAAAACAACTTATTGTCAAGTGTCATATCTGATTGTCATCCTGATGCTTGTCCCCTCCAAATTGTATTTTATTGCCAGAACCATTGGGGCACCAACGTGTTCAGCACCTCCATTCATTCTTAAAATGCTAGTCCCCATGATCCAGCTTATTTGAAGAAAATGTGGGAGTAGTGTCGTACCCTCTCTAAGCTCAAGGTTTTTACTTGCCTGGTATTAGTTGATAAGTTAAATAATCGTTGCATCATGTCGCATCGCGACTGGCACCATGCTTAGGGTATAACGTGTGCTTGCTACGACACTGTCTTAGAATCGCTCTGACTTATATACTTTGAGTGCTCTTTTTGTCCATAATGCTGGGAAGCAATTGACATCGGCACTGGGGAACTCGGCCTTTTTTAATGAGTAAAATGGCTATATCTTTGAGCTTACAGATCCTATCTTTGCTAGATGATAAGTCTTTTTTTAAAGAAAAATAGAGACAATTCTTATTTCTCACCTCACACTGTCAAGGTTGCATACAGATCAATGCTTAGTGCTTGTATATAATTGCTCTAGTAATTTTTCTTTAGCGCTCTTTCCCTTGTACATGTCTCAGTATTTTCTCCCTCTGATCCTTTCCGGATTTACGGACGACAAACATCTATATAATTTCTTAACTAAAGATGTATGGACAACTAACATATTTTTTGAGCAAACAGAAAAAAGACACGAAGCAAAAGTTACCTGACATCCTCCAAGAAGATTTGGCTGAAGTTATATCGTGATGTATCCCACAACCCATTACCCGAAAATATCTTACACCTGATGAAATATATAAACACGGGCTGAGCTGAGGATTCAAGCAAGAGTAGCTGCAATTTTATTATCATTCAGAAATCCGCGAGCAAGGAATTATTTTGTGTATCAATATACCAGGCTGTTTTTTATCTAACAACCGATCAACTTACACGTAGAATTCCTGCAGCTGGTCAAGTCTTTGCTGCCTGCAACCCAATCCATAAACCTTTTATCTAAAAAAAACTTTCGCCTCAAAGTAGGATTCATCTATATGTATGTCGACTCTAAATTATCAGGTACAAACTGCTGACCGGCTGAGTCCATAATTGGAGTTCAGACTCCAACTTCACCATAGATGGCGGCCAGGAGCAAGCAGAATGCGCTAATGTTCGCGATGGACATGCAAGTTAACCAATTACTTGAATTTAAGATCCATTCTCCGGGAGGAGAAATTCTAGGGAGCCATGTATTCCATCAACGGAGGCCAAAACGGCACCAAACTCGTTTTCCTTGCTAAGCTCAGGATAGTGGAGTTCTTTGTGACGACCAGCAGGGTCCTGCCGTGAAGAAGTATCCTAGGTGTCCTCTTCATTCATGATATCCAGAGCTCTTGTGGTATTGCAGCAACAATTGGCCGGCCGAGTTGTATCATGTATATTACTCGTGAAAGAGGGGTTCGCATAGGTTACGTTTTCTCTTCCAGAAACCTTTCTTATGCGGAACCAAATCATTAAATCTTAACCATACGTTTACTTTTGCAAAATCTTAGCCATACAATAGATAGATAGATAGATAGATAGATAGATAGATAGATAGATAGATATCTACATTGGTTAGCTGATATGACATGTTCTCCATGCAGGTTTGGAGACGATCAAGGAGATCACAATAGCATTGTAGTTCAGGAAATAGAATTATATAACTAGCGAGAGCAAAGCTGTCTAAAATGATATTGGCATATTCACATAGCTGAATATAAAATAGGTTTTATGCAAAAATAAATTTGTATCTTCTCAAACAAATAAATAAGAAAATGGAGCCAAAATAATTGTAATAATTGGGTATGCATTGTACTTGGTGACTGAAATATGAAGACTTGGGATGAAGTTACACGTATGAGTGATACTTCTCATCTGATCTTGAACACCATGGAGAGGATAAATCTTAAATGTCAATCACCCGGCTATGGTGGTTTTTATGTAAAATTTGAAGTTGATGTTTAAGGCAATTGAAACTTATTTCTTGACTAGTTGTTCCACCACATCTCGCTAAGTGGAGAACATATGTACACACCCGGTTTTTGAAAATGAATTGTTATTTACATTCAACCAAAGACCCCAACATATTAAGTCAAAGTATCCACCTAATATTTTTATATCCATCATGTTATGGCTTAATTTTTCCAAACTTCCCATCACAATTTTTGGCTAAAAGGTAAATAATAATATCTATAAGATATCAAGTACAGACATCCTCTGAAACAACTCAATATCACCAGAAATTCCAGCTATCATTAAATATCATAAAAAATCTCTAAGGCAAATTAACGATAGCAACATTAACCAATGTCCTCGCAACGGCTTGTGAGAAGGTTCTCCAAAACTAAAGGTCTTGGAGGACTAAGAGGACACAAGTGTCGTCGTTTCTAAATACACTCAAAGATCTAGTCATTTGATTCCATTCTAGAGAGCAAAACAGAAAAAATTCCACACAATGGGCTAACGATTTGGAAACACATCCATTACCCAACTCGCGGGAACATTTTAACCTTTGACTACATCTCTACTAAAACACATAAAATATTTCACTACTATAAAAAGGCTTAGAGGAGACACTGCATTGGCGGTAGGGATGTAAACGGTACGGATAATTTCCGCACCGAATCCGCATCCGTATCCGTTTTTAAGGATATGGTATGCAATTATGAAAATCCGCCCGATACGGATGCGGATAAGGATAATCGTTAGGCGGATATCCGGCGGATATGGTAGAGGATATGGTATTGCTATTATCCGACGGATGCGGATTATCCGCTATTTTTTGCGGATTATCCGATATACTCTATTAGGATAATCCGATTTATTAGCCTATTTAGTTAGTATAAATAGCCAAATCCATTAGTACATTGAACTAATTACCGTTTATGTCTCTCCGTATATAACTAATCCTACCTAGTACGTTTTACACGCAGTAATCATATAGGAGTATTCGTTCTATCTCGTGCAACCATGCACTTGCATCATGCACACGTACATTTTGGTCACTCAGTACTGTTATGTGCTTGGATAGTTCTTTTGTTCATATTTTTTCCACAGTATTATTTTGTTTCTTTGTACGCATTTATCCGCTACTTAGTATTTGTATCCAGTCCGCATCCTCTCCGTTCCCGATCCGTATCCGTAGTCCGATATTATCCGTATTCATATCCGTATCCGGTCATTATCCGATCCGCTCCGAATCTGGCAAAAAAATATGAGAAAGGATATGGAAAGAGCATTATCCGATCGATCCGTTTACATCCCTAATTGGCGGCGCACCAACATGGGGCCAACGCCGCTGTTTAATGTAGCGGCGCGTCAGAAAGCCCAACGCCGCCAATAATGATGTACTAGCGGCGTAAAATAGTATGTCGTGGGGCTCAACAGATTGCCCGTGCCGAAATTATTGGCGGCGTGACCGCGTGAATAAACGCCCCACTAGTGTTTATTGGTGGCGTTCAGGTTTTCAACACCACCAGTTAGGTGCCTTGCAGCAACGTCTCCCTATGCCGCAACGCTCCCGCTATTACCATGCCAGGTCGATCAGTGTGTGCCACAGTAAAACCGCATACTCGGGCATTCAATTTCGGCCGCTCACCGCGAAAAACCTCCGCGTGACGCCCGACCGGGGCACAATGCCCGGTTCTCTGTTTCTTCTCCACTTGTCCCTTTGAGCTCCATTTTATCCCCTTGGATCTCAACTTCTCTCTCCCTAGAGAGGGAGTTCAATTAATTAGAGAGGGAGAGAGTGGGGTAAGTAATTAAGAAAGCGATCGGTGGAGAGAGTGAGGAGATAGAGATTAAGTGGAGGAGAGAGAGAAAGTGAGTGGAGGAGAGAGAGATTAATTTACCTTGAGTGAGAGGAGGGAGAGGAGGAGATAGTAAAAAAAAGGAAGAGCCAAGGAGGAAGAAGATAGATCCAAAGAGGTAAAAAGCAAAAAAAAAGTGGTGGAGAAAGGTGGTCACATGGCTACAGATTTTCACGTCGCGATTACCGGCGTGGGAGCAACGCGCCACGGCAGTAACGTCCACATTATTTACCAGCGTATAATTACACTCCGAATCACTGGCATGCAAAATCATTTTGCAGAAGAGTGATCCACTCTGAGTTTCCAAATATTTCGTCTGTTGTGTCGCCTCAGCATGGAGGTTTTAATTGAAACATATACTCGCTCTATCAAACAAGAATCGAATTCTATCTTTAAAATTTCTCACAGAGAGTTTCATTTTATTTAAGCCTAAAATTACACGGTCCATGAAGGAGTTAGGAGGGTGCCCAAGCCCACCAGAGTCGAGAACCTAAGTTTAACATTGGTGTTTCTCATTTAGGCTAAAATATTTTCCAGTGAGAAGTGTGAGGCGACATTCCCGTCGACATCGTGACGCCCGTGGTGACTTCGTCAATCTCAAGACTAGACCGCTGGCTAAATCTTTCGGAGGTGCTCATAGGGGTAGGTTTTAATGCGTGTGTTCATAGGGATGAGTGTGTATACATGTGTATGAGCGTCTGCGTTTATAATGTGCTTAGGAAAAAAATAGATAAATGTATATCTCTCTACCTGGTCTATCCAATCTGAAAAACTCATTCCGGTCTATCCAAGAACTTTATCGGTAGAGCCGAAAGTGTACAAATATTGCTATAGACACATGCTCTGCAGCCTTGACCATCTGGAACATCAATGGAACAAATTTCATGTAATACCGAGTGGTAGAGATGCAAGTGAGTCAACACTAGGATACCTTTTACTATATATTTTGTTAAAAAAATATGCATTAGTTTTGCTAATTAGAGGAGCCAAACAGTGTACTCCTGGACTACCTATTTTTGACTGATACTAGAGTATCAATGTCGGTAAACAGGTAGAGACCGAAATCTAGGCATTTGGTGCATATGCTCCTTTTATTGGAAATATATTTTATCATGTCAAAGAAAAATTCAAAAAAAAAACATATCACGTACATCTCCATATTCTAAGTGCAGATAAAGTCGTTTTTCATGGGTACTAGTGGCAAACAACTAGTTGCGTGTATTCTCGGATACTAGTGGCAGGCAACAGCAAATTACGGGTAAGATCCATCAGCGGGGTGTTGGTATGAGCACACCACTAAAGTCTCTATTACTAGTAGCCTTCCACCCGCATGTGACCCAGTAACATTGCATGTTGATACGGGCATGCCACTATGTCTATTACTACTGGCCTACCGTCCACACGCTATAGGTAACATTTATCTATTTTTCAGAGAGAGTAGTACTCTTTCGGATACGTTATAAGTGTCATACGAATACAACCTAGCTAGTACAACTCGCATGTATGTCTTGCGACACTTTTTTTTGGATAGGAGGGAAGTAGCATTTATCATTGGCACCATAGCCGCGCCGCCCCCAAACAGTTAGCATTCTTGTACCAGTAATTTACCAAAAAATATTAAGAGGTAAATTACACATATGGCCACAATTGTACCAAACTTTTGAAACTATTCAAACAAGCAGCAAGTTCTTATCTGGTTCGGAATTCACACAATCTATTCTAGTTTCTTTGTCGCCAGAATGCAAGCCAGCAATCTCATCCATCAGATCTATAGCAAGAAACAAGTCCCACGACATTATTTTATTGCACTTTATCCCTTAGCTACTACTTGCTGGGTGATGGAGTCCCGAAGCCCCATATAAGAAGAATCAAGAATTTTACTATGTGGCGTGAACTTGATGGCAATCTTCACTTGATCTGCTGTTGTTTCCTCTTATTGTTCCTGTGATGATACAGAACCAATATACAGATGAGCATTTTTTTTTTGGAATGGTTCAAGTTTAGCTTGTTTATAGTTCATTGTGTGGCATAACAAGATCCATGCTAGATATGGTACAAAACTAATTCAAGATTTCAACAAGAGAATAGTAGTTTTACTAGAATACATGTTTTTGAACATAGAAATAATGCCTTGGTGTTTCTATCTAAGCACATATTTAACAATCCATTTTAAACTTCTATAGTCGTTGATTAGAAAAAATCGTTGACAGTTGGAGAAACAAAATATACAACATATTACGATAAGCCTATCATATCTTGGATACGTTAACAAGAATCTGAAAAGCAATAAAGCTTGGAAATTTGGAGATTAATTAATTCTCTAGGAGGTTTGCTCTGATAGTATTAGCAGGTGAAGCTATCACCCAACAATTCATGTTGTCTTACAACTTTGGTGACAAAAATTAAAAGTTGATTTGAAGGAAACCTCTCCAAATTAAGAAACCGTTGCAAATAAAAGACATGCACATATCACAAAAGGAAGAGTTTAACCTTTTAGTGGTTTGGAGATTGTCTCGGGAAGCAGGTGGGAAATTTAAATATTGCTTTCGCAAAGTTACAAGAATATTGAGAACACACCAAGCAAACACAAGTACACATCACAAAGGCACATTTGTCATTTATCGGGGTCAAAGAAACTTACCCTTCCAGCTAGGAAGCCACAATATTCTTCTATCTCTCTCTTTGCAAAGGATGGAAGAACAAAAGCTGCTCTATGCATCTGGTCAACAGCCAGAATCATGAATCAGAGGGCTTACATGTCAAACGGCTGCGATAATAATTCATGATATCTAACATCTGGGCTAGAGTAGAGAAATTTATTCAAGGTCTGGATGATGTATACAATTATGAAAAATTGGATTGCTACATCATTTCACTAGGACTATATTCTGCATACTAAGAGAAAAGCATTAGAGTATAATGTTGGGTAGAGTCATAGGAAATATTCTAAATAAAACAAACCTCTGTGTTATAATATCTGATAGCCCTTCTAGATTTCATAACGCCTTCTATTTTTTCAATTGGATTTATGGGTGCAAGGAAGTTGACATGTGGGCCCTCTTTGGCACAAAGCAAAAACCCAATCGCACCGCTGCAAAACAAGTAAATTTTGTGATACAAGTAAAATTTCTTTCAGAACAACATCTAGCATTTCAAAGATTCCATCTAGAGATTCAAGTAACCGTAATTTGTTTCTGATATCCTAACAATAGGGGTTTGATCAGCCATAGTGCCAAGAAGACACTTTGACTAATGTGCTCAGATCAAAATTACAATTTTGCAAGGTTAAGCTACCTATAAGGCTATCTAATTAACATGATTATGTCAACCCGGTCCATATGTGCTATAATGTTTGACTACATATGTTGCAACTAGTCATTGCTGTAAAATACTATCTCTCATCAACCACTATAATGGCATGATCGACCAGCTAAAAGGTATATGCAATGTTGGGTATGTTATCTAACTAATATTATTTAGATAAATACTAGTTTCTTGCATTAGTTGTGCTACATCTAAACTTTCGATGATTGATTTCCATGAGGCTAAAATATGAAAAGTAGTCCATGACTAGAATTAGCCAGGTCCTATGCTACCAGACTAATATATAAACTCATCTTGGTGACATGTCAAGAGGGAAAGAAGAATTGTTAGCCTGAAAAAGAATAATGTGTTGGGAGCAAACTTAGTTCGAGTACCTTGTATGGTTGTCATACATAAACAAAAGAAAAGGAAAGGAAACACAACCACCCACGTCGCCTCCTGGGTCACCCCCGCCCGGGCGACTCCGTTGGACCCTCCCCGTCCCCTCCAGTCCCCATCACCGGCTTGCGCTCCTCGCCGGCACTGCCGCCGAAGCTGGTGGCGGTGGCGGCGCCGTTCTAGTCAAAGGACGGAGGGGAGAGGAGAGTGCACCGCGGCGGCGAATCCATGGGCGGTTGTGGATTGGTGGCAGCGGTACAAGGGCGGCACAGCCTTGGAGCCGGGGCCTGAAGCCGAAGCGGCGTCTTGGCGGCGGGAGGCGCGCAGCTTCAGCGTCAACCTCCGGTGGTGCTGCCATGGACGGTTTGTGGTTGTGCACTGTGGCCGTGTCCTGCGGTGCTGCTCCGACCGGCAGTGTGCGGGCCTGCTGGTGTGCTCGAATAAAGGGGGGTCAGGCCCTACAGAGTTTTGGCACGGCTTCATGTCGACATCCTTGATCTGCCGCCGGACGAGTTCCGGTCTTCTTCTCGGTGATATCTGCAGTCTGGCACATGATGCTACATGAGATCTAGAGCGGAGTCGATGCAGTCGTGCTGAAAATTTCTGACAGATCGTTTGTGCCTTAGAGCGAGAGAGAGTAGACGATTTTCGGCGTGAAACTTTGTCTACCGTTCGGTGCTATGGGACATGTCTTCGTATAGATTTCCATGGAGTTTGGTTGGTTGTGTTGAAGACAACGCGGCACAGATTCTTCCTGTGTGTCGGGTGCTCGGCGTCTTGCAGCAGCAACCTTCGCAAGCAGGGGTGGCAACACAGGTGGACTGCATCTTTGATGGTGCTTGTTGAGTACCGAGCCTTGATTTCCAAGGTGAAAACCCAGGTCTGGTGTTCATTGGTTATACCTCGCAATGGCCTTGCAGAAAGCATTGTTTTAGAAACTCGGTCTTTCTCTGGGGTGAAAACCGAAGATATTCGATCGGGCGTCGACAACGCTTGTGCATTCTTCCCTATTGGAGGCGTTGCTTTTGGAGAGCCTAGGTGGTAGTACGGGTGTTGTATTGGGTGGTGGTTAGAGTGTTTCTGTTGCGATGTGTTGTACACCGCGACGGGGTCTTTGTTTTTTCTTTTATGTCTTGTTTATTTTACTCTTAGCTGTGCATCCGTGTTATCTTTGGATGTCTTGTTGGTGCAGAGGCCGGATGTAATTTGTATCTTCGTGATATTAATATATTTCGTTTACGAAAAAAATCTGAGCTATATTGAATATTCATACAAGCTTCTGAGACTATGGACCACGTTATACCAATTGCAGTATGCTAAATTGAACATATCATGCGGTTTGGCTGTTTCTATAGGATAAGAGTCTGTATGCAAACGGAGCTTGGCTCTGATGGTTGGGTTCCCTGTGGTGGAACCAGCCCACCCAGGTTCAAGTCCTAGACTTGGCATGGGCGTTTGCATTTACCTGGATTTATTCCAGGATTATCCGGCGCTATTCTTTCAGTGGTAGGTGACGTGCCCGTCAACAGCGAGACGCCTGTGGTGACTTCGTCAACCTCAAGATCTGCCGGCTCAGTCCTTCAGAGGTGCTCATAGGGGTAGGGTGTGCGTGCGTGCGTTCATAGGGGTGAGTGTATGTGCGTATTTGTGAGCGTCTGTGTTGTACTGTGTTCTCAAAAAAAAAAAAAAAAGGATAAGAGTCTGTATGAGTTAAACATAGGAATAATGAAACTTCTGTAGAGATACAACGAAAATTTATGGGTTGATCAGAAGTGTTTTTTTTTCTTCGAAAAGATCATAAGTGATTTTAAACCCAGAATGTGCAGTAGCTTGCAACATGCAACATTAAATTAAAGTAAGTATGGCTGGGAAGGTACCGCCGTGGGTACTCAGTAAATTCTCATCTAAAAAAAATACTCATTCATAGGAAATAGACGATAAAGGTAAGGCAGTTGATGAACATGGGTTTCAGACCTAGGATATGTTGGGACACTTGTCCAGGCATAGTGGACAGAACCCTTGAAAGTCTCACGGCAGATTGAGAGCATGTCCTGAATCAGATGTGTATGCAACCACATACTCTCAGCTTGATTACAAAGAACACCTCCGGGTCTCAGAGACCTAGCGATAGTCTCAAAAAATGGTTTCTCTACAAGTTCCTGTGCAGGCCCTGTCAAAGAAAATGCCAAACAGATTTTGTAAGAACAGAAACAATAAAGATTTATGGGCATGGTTTCGAAGACAACTTGTCAGAAAAAAAAGAGATATGCCTAGTCGAATAAGCTGACCTATAGGATCTGATGAATCAACAATTACAGCATCATATGTCCCTTCGGGAGTATTTTTTAGGAACTCCACAGCTGCAAGGAACAATTTTACTACGAAATTTACAACATCAAGAACTAAACGCAACACCTAAATGTTGCAAACAGAAGCTTTGACAACTTGTAATTGTGGACTCATGGGATTACAAACATACCGTCACCAACATGAAGCAGAACACGGGGATCTTTAAATCCAACATATAAATCTGGGAAGAAATCTTTACATACCTACATTGTAAGATGTGTATCAGAAAAAATAATCACATGATTCGTTTGTACAAAAAGGTCATGGGACACTATTTACATCAATAACTAGCTGATCAATTTCACAGATATGAATAGACTCCACTGAACCATGTCTGCCTATCTCTCGAAGTACACCACCATCGCCACCTCCAATAACCAAAACCTGGAATGTAGTATATATGAATGTAAGTGTCTAGATACCTACATTTTCCATGGAAATGCAGACAAGGAAAGGTCCATCCGCTGCTAAATATAGTAGAATACTATGCGCAGTGCAACTCAATCCTTCAATGAAATGACTAGGATCAATACAAAATAATGCAGAGCACAGGTCAAAGGTTACCCTTTTAGGGGAAGGAATTGAGCAGAGTGCGAGATGAGTAATCATTTCCTGGTACGCACATTCATCCTTATCTGTCAGTTGGACAATACCATCAAGCACAAGGACTTTTCCGTAGGTTAACGACTGAATACAAACACAACCATGTTACACAATACTTTCCAAACAAAAAATTCCATCTATGGATGTCAATAGATGAATATAACCTCAAAAATCAAGACTTCTTGGTACGGTGACTTCCCCTGGTACAAGATCTTTTCCACTTTCAGGGAATGCGCCTCTCCTGAAAAGGAAAAATAAAATCACATGATTATGAGGAAGAAGTAGATTTGTCTCCTTTCGCCAGAGAATCCGAGGGAAGAATAAGAAGTGTACAGAGCAATTAATTTTTTTGATGTACTTCAAGGGTATAGGTGTCAGATAAAATGTATCTTTTATAAACAATCCAACATATTTTGGAAGAAGGATTCCAGATTTTGGGGTATAAACTACAAACCTATGATCCGGCAATGGAAAATAAATTAAGCACGTAATGGAGTTCAGAATGAAACCAGTGCTAGAGATTGCCAGAGGCACACGACAAACATAATGTTCCTGAGCAATTGGAATTACAATGGGGCTAGACGATTATATTATCGTGTAAAGAGAACTAGTATCTTTGTAAACATAATTTAACACAGTTAGGAATCACACAGAAGACCGGCGTTGGAATAAAGATTCAACGAATTACAGATTTCAGGACATATGTAATAGAACAAACACCCATAAAGCATTCTTTTGGAGGAACTGCAATTAGACACACCGCCGTGCCAAAGAAACAGAAATATTGCACAGACAGCGCTTCACCACTTCAGCATAAAACGGAAGCAGATTGTGCCATTGGCACAACAAATGAAGTAACAGAAAACAATTCCGGCTTGTGGTAAACATGTAACGATGGTTAGATGAAATTTCTCTGACATACTTCACAAGCACTATATGCTGAGTTAATGTACAGATAACGTAAGGAAAAAAAACCTACAACCATTATTTCAACGAAAATTAAGGGGTTACCGACTCATGGCTCTGAATATTTAAAATTTCACTCCTCAATACTGAGGCGCGCTAAGTTATTTCCACACACAGGAAAGAATAAACTATCCACTAAAAACTCTCCTGTCTGAATTCAGTACTGCAAACCATGCCTTAACATCAATGCAGGCGTGAATCGGTTCACATTGGAAATACCTGGCCACATTGGGTTATTGTAATACTGCACTTTGCTCGTTTGACCTGCAAATGAAGCAATCAAATTTAGTTAGAACGATAGAGTGAGTTATAGTAGTTCTGTTGGCCAGTAGGAGTAGAAAGGAGCACCAAGCTGGATATACCGCATAGCGAGCGGGGTTCACCGAACCATCCGGACACCACAGTGGCATGGCACTTGGCCTCAGATTCTGGTGCTGCGGCCCTCGCCTTGACACAGCAAGGAGGCAGCGGCTTTGCATCTCCACCCTCCATGAATCCTGTGAACCAAAGATTTGACGCCACAATGTGTAGCCAGCACACGGAGGTTTAATTATATGAAATCAAATAAGGTACTGTAATAACAAAATAACAAGCGTGTGCCATGACAAAATGGGTAAAGAAAAAAGAAACGACGATCCTTACGACGATCCTTGTTGGTACGGTAGTGACTAGCTGGGAACTGGGAGTGGGGAAGCGATGTGAGAAGCAAGGAGGTGAGGAGGCACTACAAATAGGGGCAGGACGGGCGGTGGCTTCTCTTTTGCAAGCGCCATTTCCGTGACTAACTGCAAGCGCCAATGGGCAATGGCACATGGGTCCATACGTCGGTGGCCTAAATTTACCACATAGTCCCTCTCCCACATAGCTTCTATCAATGAAAATAAAACAATAACCACTACCGGAAAGCTATCTTTTGCCGTTGTTTGCCGAATGTTATTTTAGCCAGAACTCGGCAAAAACCCGATACTCCGCCAAAATTATTCTGATTTGTGATTTTGTGAAGCAGCTAGCAAAACATTATTCCGAAACTAGTCGTCTGCTCAACTCGCCATGGACTCCACCCACATCCAAGCCCCTCCCCGAGCCAGACTTGTTATTTGCCTGAGTGTCAAGATATGAAAATTTTGAAGTTGAAGTTTATGGCATTTGAAACATAATCTGTTCGACTAGGTTTTCCACAACGTCAGGAAAACATACACCCACATGTAGTAGAGGATGATTCAGTGGTAGAGGATGTTGTAGAGGGTTTTCCACAACATCGCGCTAAAGGAAGAACAGGGTTTTACACACGCGACTTTTGAAAATGGAAGTCTTATTTACATTCACCCAAAGACCCCAACATATTAAGCCAAACAATCCACCAAATATTTTTTATGTCCATCATGATGTGGGTTAATTTTTTCAAATTCCACAACACACTTTTGGGTAAGAAATAGCACACGACCTCTACAAGAATTGAATATCACTAGAATTTTGAGACATCGAGATAAACACTGTTAAATTAAAAAAAGAAAGATCTAAGGCGACGCTGAGAAATAGCGACATCGACCACTATCCTGACAACAACTTGTTAGAAGGTTCTCCAAAAGTAATACTTTAGGAAGGCTAACGACACATTCTCGTGTCCACTGCCAAATACAGTAAAAGACCTCATCGTGTGGTTTTACCTTTGGAGAGAAGAACCGAGGAAATTCCACGCTATGGCCTACGATGCCGAGACACCGCCATTACCCAAATTCTCAGGCACAAATTAATAGTTTTTTAAAATGGAAAAGATGCATGCGGACTTTTTTATATTATTTACCAAGGGTCCGAGAAAGAGCATACACAAAAGCCCCGCACCTGCCATGCAACACCTACAAACCCGACAATGGGTGATGATCATGGCAGCACGGGCTTATGCTATGAAAACGAGAAATCCCCCCATTAACTAGAAATCGGGAACATCGCATACCCCAAGACACCCTCTAGGCGAAACAGGAGCGCTCATCCGGTCTAACACACTCTTAGTGAGCATCTCTTGCACACCCTATAGAAACAGTCACTGCCGCCTAGCAATCCCCATGCTAAATATCCACATAGTCTTCGGCGGTCCTACCGTCGGCATAACCACGACACCAGATAGTTCCACTCCCCTACGTACCTCCATTAACACGCATTAGCCGCTAAGACCCCCTTTGCACCATATATACCCGAGACCATGGTTTTCAAATTCAGTGAGATTTCATCGAAATTCACTGAATTTCAGTGATTTCAGTAGATACTGAAATAATTACCTTTCGGTCAAAATATTTCAGTTCTTTCAGTACTACACAAGAATCCAAAAAATATTTAAATATTTTTTTAATATTTAAATGAATTTTAAGACAAAATTTCGGTCATTTGGACGAAACGAAAACTGAAATTGAATTTCAGTGATTTCAGTAGGGACCGAAATTTTGCTGAAACTGAAATTTGAAACCATGCCTGAGACTCGCCTTCGTTGATCAGGTAAATCCACGCCGCTCCACCATCTGACCCTTCCAGCGCCTGCTCCAAAACGATTCCCCCCAGTAGCATAAAAAGCCTCATTGGTGGTGTTGCGAAACTATATGGTGCTACTTGTAAGTTGTACCGGCACTGTGCCACTTGCACGCTGCCGGTAATGCCCATGTGAGTAGCAGGCCCTCCGCCACGCTACCATTCCAATGCACTACCGGCATCCTATTGGTACGATCGTAGATTAAAATATCCTACGACGTAGTAAAACTGAATCCCGACGGCTTCCCGTAAAAAAAAATTCATTTCTCAGGCAAATTTCATTCAGTCGGCGACTTTCATTCAAATCTTAGGTGATATGATAATCAGATCTTATGATCTATTCACAAGTAATTTAGAAAATTTCAACTAATCTAGAGCTGCGCGAAGAGCAGTTGACGCGCTCGCCGGCGCGTTGCCGTCACTGTGGCTGCGGCGGCGAGAGCTGTCCGCAATTGTTGAATAACGCCCTCGCCGCCGCGCCATAGAGCCTAGTTCCTCAGGCTCTGCATCCGCCTCCTCCTGGTGCACCATTGCCTCCGGCACGGGGGGCATCATCGTCCCTGGGCTCGATGATGGCCGCCCTGCCCTCACCGCTGCACTTGTCTCCGGCGACGCTATACTACCCTCCTACGCCATAGCTAAGCGCGCCGTTGCAGCAGCTGCTTGAGCCCGGCGTCGGTGCATTGCCGCCGCTGTTTCGCAAGCTCGGAAGGTGTCCTCGCTGCCTTCGTTTCCACCGCCGCCCTCTTGCGTGCCACGATCCTCAAGGCGGTAGCGCCCCCGCGGCCGTCGAAGTCGCATGGGTGGTCTTCAATGTCCGCAGTGGTCATTACCTCCTCGACGACGACGGCGTGCAGGTGGCCACTACATTCTTCCTTCCGCGTCGTGTCTGGCGGTGGCTCTTCAGTGTCGCTATCTCGTCCCCTTCCTCATCCACTTCCGCCACGCCGGGTTCCTCCCCCTTCTACATTCCTGCCATCGGCTTCTTGGAAAAGGCAAAAGGGGATGAAGAGGCGGAGGAGAGGATTAAATAGCGCCATAGGGGGAAACTCTCCTCCCTTAAAATGGCACACAAAACGACGAGTTATTCAATAAAGCTGACCGACTCGATTATGTTTTAGTCGCTAGCGAGTCACGGGCGCTCTGCGCTCGCAGACACGCGTCGTCGATGCCAGGCTGAGGTTACTGGTGGCGTGTCGTTAGGTGGCGCAGTGCTACCAACTTATCGTTACCGGTAGCGCCGGAGTAATTGGTGGCGTTTTCCTGAAGCGGTGCCCAGAAGAATAGTGGCGCTGCGGAAAGCCGCCACTATACATCTATTTTGTGCCAGCCAGGCCAATGGGTCCCACGGATGGGAAGTGTACCGGCACGCGCGCCACGCTGCTAATCAAACTATACCTGCCGCGTTTAAGATCTCGCTATGCCATCGGTAATTTTGGATGTTATTCGCGGCGTTACTGTTGCACGGCCCGCTACAAACGTTCGGCGCCCATAAGGGTTTCTCTATTAGTGAGGGAGAACGGCGCCGAACGCCCTCATTGTCAAAACCGGCAGACCTAGAACTGAGGTTTCCCCAGAGAAGCCCGAGCAAAGTGAAGAGAGCTGCAATGACGATGCCTCCCTTAAGGTAACAAAGTACATATGGCACCATCGTCCATCATGACCGAAGTCGTCTCGGTTTTTACCAGCAATCGCGCCTCCCTTTCCTCGCCGCTGACAATCAACGGACCGGAACGGGCCATACACGGCCAAAACGAGCGGACCCAATCCTTCATTCCGGGCAGGATCTGTACGACCCCATAGGGTGCCGGCCTCCGCCTGGGTGTTAAAGGCCACCAAACGCCGCCTCCAAGAATGGTGAAGGCCAACAGCCGCCGTCGGAGAGGCCCCGAGCTGCACCGCCGGGGCGAGCCACCACCCCCACCTAGATAAGCATGTGTCGTCATTTTGGTGGCCGATCAGTGCTAGGGAGAGCCCCGCCACCGCTGTCGGCCACACGGGCTTCGCTCGGCGGATTCCGCCGGCGAGGCCGGGGCTGTAGAGGTGGGGCTATCTGAGGGATTTAGGGTTTCTGCTCCGCCGCCTCTAGGAGAGACAACTTGGTGTATGTTTACCTCCTCACATATTAACAATTGAATACGTCTCGAATCAAATATAAGAAATGTTTAGCAAATGGGAATTCTGCCAAGTTTACTCCGGTTGGTGTCCATCTAATTTGTGTTTACTCTGTTTCTGCCAAGTTGGTTTGCATACTGCCCAGCACACTTACTCATTTGATCTGCCATATACGAATCGAGAAGTTTTATGGAACGGATGGAGTAGCCCCTTTCCGTGGTAGTTAGAGAGGTGACTCGCTGAATTGTATTCCTGCTACTACACTGGTAATTTACATGGCCGGCCGCGTCCATTGCACTATCATTTTACATAGATAAAAATAGATTGTTTGTAAAAATGAAATTGATATATTCTATCAAACAAATAAATAAGAAAAAGGGAGCCAAAATATGGTACTCCCTCCGATCCGGAAAAAGTTTGGGAGGGTTAAGTACGTTGCCACTTAACAGAAAACCCCTTCTTAACACAAAAACGAACACAACGCCCTCCACATCGCTCGCTCGTCTCGCTCGTGGCTCGCCTCGCACCTCGGCATGCAAATTTTAGGTATGCAAATTTTAAATATGGGGAATGAAATATGAAGACATGGGATGAAGTTGCACGTACACGTTATACTTATGTTCTGATCTGCCAGGCGTGACCCATAAAACTATAGCTATGAAAATAATGAAATGCTAGCCTGCTAACGTCACTAATTACCTCATCCATTGCGCTAACGTCTACCAGGTCCAACGTCAAAACGACAAGGTCTGTGCCGTAAGAATTTTCCTAGGAATACAAAAATATGCTTCATGCCTCAAAAAAAGAAAAGTGCTACTCTTCGATCGTTGATGAACAAATTATTTAATTGATTGCAGTGCATACATTTTTTTGACTTGGTCGGAGCACAAATGGTCGGAGCGGAAAAGAAAAATGATCTGGCCGGACCGTTGAGGTAGATGTACAGGCGAACAAAATGATCTAGCGACACGTCAGACCTTATCTTGATCTGCCAAACGGTGGTCTCGCAAACTGGATCTGCCAAACGGTGGTCCGCTAGGCAATTAACTTCTCAGTATTGTCTGGACACACTTCGTTTGTAAATAACGAAGACCACCGTGAAGTCAATCTGTGTAAAAAAGTACAGTGTCCCAAATTAACTTGTTAGATCTATCTGACTCGGCAATGGTCCATTTATCCAGCCATATAATAAGAATACTTTGGCACCATGTCAGACAGGTGAGTAAATATTTTGCCTGTTCTGCCACCTCAGCATGGATGATTTAATTGAAACATATACTCCCTCTAACAAATAAGAATCGAACTGTATCTTTAAAATTTCCAACAGAGAGTTTCATTTTATTTAAGCCTAAAATTACACGGTCCAGTAAGAAGTCAATCCCTAGCGTAAGAAGTATAATATGCTAAAATTAACTTGTTAGATCTGTCAAAGTCAGCTAGGCTCATTGTATTCAGCTATGTATCTTGCATTATTAAACTGGCACTACAAATAGAAAAATGTATATCTCTCTACATGGTCTATACAATCTGAAGGAACACCATCTGGTCTATCCAAGAACTTTATCAGAAAGTGTACAAATATTGAGTGTTAAAAATACCTATCAGGTACATCTCCATATTCTAAGTGCACATAAAGTCGTTTTTCACGATAAATCGATTTTTGGGCGGTAGGTAGAAAAGACAAAACTTAGTGCTAAACTAAGACTATTCTTAAGAGATTTTTTTCTTGTTTTGCACAGCCCACACAGATTATCTTATTTTCTGAAACTTTACATGAACCCATAGAATGTGGGGATTCACTTGCATATGTTTTTCCATATTTTTAACAGTTTAAAATGCAAGTTTTTGGTAAAGGGAGCATATGCACCTAAGATCAAAACTGAATTTCCCAATCTATACTAAATACGTGACATATAAGTAGGTCGTCTGTGTTCAATGGTGTACAGCCAAAAAAATTAACACATACAATGAGTGGATCAATGGGCAAGTTAACTTTTGCATAAAATGTCCTGTCAAAAAGTATCAGTGAGCGGATTTTCACACTACTCAAATCAATATATCCAAGGATTCATCTATAAAAATATAATGTCCTCAACAAGATCCAATGAAAGGGCCCGTAGGTAGGGCAGGAAAATTATAATAAAACTAACTGACAATAAATTATTGGCGTGCTGAGCTACGATGCGCGACCAATGCACCACACTTGGTATGATTTGCCCACAAGTTGGTTGGATTGGTTGACACGATATAAATCGTTTGTGGGATACACGTGGTTTTGGCATCACCCTTACCATATCTAAAGTAATTATTACTATATGTTTGAAGACAATTCTGGCATTTCAATATTTGTATGGTTGGGACCAATAACGCAAGGTCAATAAGTACCCACGAAGGCAATTGCCGATGTTACTGTTAAATAAGGTCAATCTTAACATTCGCTATGTGGCCCTTGAAGGTCCATTCCCGCCCACAACCCCAACCAATATAGTACATGCGAGTTTGTCAATTTTCTTGCCCATGTTCTGATTGGGTAATAAGATCAACGCGACTGGCACTCTCAAATGACCACTAATAAACGCGGCCAAAGAGATTCGGTAGAGATCAGCGACCAACTCGATTTGTATGCAGTAGGCATGGTCCCCTACCTCCACATATAAATTGCATAAGGAGTGCGTTTTCATGGGGCAAGGCTGGACCCGAGACCATGGAACTGCGGCCCATGCGGCCACATAGTTTGGGGGCATATATTTCCGTTTCTGCTTACGGAGCTTACACTTTGGAAAATAATTATGATACCTTTTCAGCTTGCCTGGTGCTGGTCTTTATACCACCTATTAAACAATTTTATACATGGAATGCACGTTGTTAAATCATCTAAAATAATATCTAAGGTGACACACGTCGACCACTATTCTGACAATGGCTAGTGAGCAGGTTCTCCAACAGTAAAGCTTTAGGAAGGCTAACAACACAAAAGTGTCGTTGTTGCCGAATACAGTCAAAGATATTATCGTTTCTTTCCACCTCTAGAGAGCAGAACTGAGGAAATTCCACTCAATGGATAACAATGCCGAGACACCCCCATTACCTCAACTCACGGGCACATATTAACAGTGAATTTGTCTCTAATCAAACACAAGAAATATGTAGCAAATGGGAAGTCTGCCAAGTTTATTCTGTTTGATGTCCATCTAATTTGTCTTTACTGCATTTCTTCCCAGCGCACTTGCTCATTTTCCTTGCCCCTCCACAAGTGCAACTTGTAGTACAAGACAACAACTATTGAGTATTTGAGTTGATGCTTTGTCGCGTTGAGGTCGATCGCATCTGGTATTCATTCCAGCTTATTTATTAATGACCATACAAATATTGGGCACTATGGACCGGCCAACAAAAGGTAAATACTACCTATCGCAGTCGGGATTGACCTTATTGTCTACCATTAAACTTGATCTGCCATATGGTGGTATGCCATTAGTGCTAACATGTCTCACGATTACAATAGAGGGATAATAATCATGTCAAGTTACTTCTCAGTATTGTGTGGACCTACAAGGGATCTCTGTGTAGATAGAGAAATGTGGGTGTAATATTTTTTGTCAATTTTTATAATGACTGGTACATCTACCTAATTAAAAAAAATTGCTCGTGGACGGACCTAGCAATAAAAACAATGTGAATTTCAGACCATACTCTTTTAGTGTAATACGAGTATCTTGGGTGGTTCGTATGGTGCCTACTTTTGCTTGGTCCTGCTCCCTCCATGTAATGCCACAACAGGTCCCATCTCTAAATATGGCACATCCTGACATTGCCAGATGTGGGCACGCTGCCTATGCAGCCCATTAAAGACATTTGCTGGCTACTGTAATGTGGCCTCTTGGTCCACATCTGGCAATGTATGGGAAAATAAAGTATCACTCGGCCCTTGAGTAAGGAGAACATATCTACGGAAATCCATTTTGAGTCATAGGTCTAGATGATCATATTATGGAAAAACATATTTTGCAATGTTCAAAAATTTCGAAAAAAATTCGGATGAACATACAAATATTTTATGTAGGCACCCAAAATTTTCCCATGGGGCAAGGCTGGACCCGAGACCACGGAACTGCGGACCGTGTGGCCACACAATTTGGGGGCATATATTTCCGTTTCTGTTTACGGAGCTTACACTTCGGAAAATATTTACGATATCTTTTCAGCTTGCCTGGTGCTGGTCTTTATACCGCCTAATACACAATTTTATACATCAAATGCACGTTGTTAAATCATCTAAAATAATATCTAAGGCGACACACGTCGACCACTATTCTGACAATGGCTAGTGAGCAGGTTCTCCAACACTAAAGCTTTAGGAAGGCTAACAACACAAAAGTGTCGTCGTTGCCGAATACAGTCAATCATATTATCATGTCTTTCCACCTCTAGAGAGCAGAACTGAGGAAATTCCACGCAATGGATAACGATGCCGAGACACCCACAATACCTCAACTCACGGGCACATATTAACAGTGAATTCGTGTCTAATCAACCACAAGAAATATGTAGCAAATGGGAAGTCTGCGAAGTTTACTCCATTTGATGTCCATCAAATTTGTCTTTACTGCATTTCTTCCCAGCACACTTGCTCATTTTCCCTGCCCCTCCACAAGTGCAACTTGTAGTACAAGACAATAACTATTGAGTATTTGAGTTGATGCTTTCTCTCGTTGAGGTCGATCGCATCTGGCATTCATTCCAGCTTATTTATTAATGACCATACAAATATTTGGCACTATGGACCGGCCAACAAAATGATATGGGGACACGTCGGGATTGACCTTATCGCCTACCATTAAACTTGATCTGCCATACGGTGGTATGCCATCAGTGCTAACATGTCTCACGATTACTGTAGAGGGATAAGAATCATGTCAATTTACTTCTCAATATTGTGTGGACCTACATGGGCTCTCCGTGTAGATAGAGAAATGTGGGTATAATAATTTTTGGTCAATTTTTATAATGACTGGTACATCCACATAATTAAAAGAAATTGCTCGTGGATGGACCTAGCTATAAAAACAATGTGAATTTCAGACCATACTCTTTTAGTGTAATAGGAGTATCTTGGGTGGTTCCTATGGTGCCTGCTTGCTTGGTCCTGCTCCCTCCATGTAATGCCACAACAGGTCCCATCGCTAAATATGGCCCATCCTGACATTGCCAGATGTGGGCACGCTGCCTATGCGGCCCATTAAAGACATTTGCTAGCTACTGTGATGTGGCCTCTTGGTCCACATCTGGCAATGTATGGGTAAATAAAGTATCTCTCGGCCGTTGAGTAAGGAGAACATATCTACGAAAATCCATTTTGAGTAGGTCTAGATTATCATATTATGGAAAAACATATTTCGCAATGTTCAAAAATTTCGATTTTTTGGATGAACATACAAACATTTTAAGTAGGCACACAAATTTTTCCCATGGGGCAAGGCTGGACCCGAGATCACGGAACTGCGGACCGTGTGGCCACACAGTTTGGGGGCATATATTTCCGTTTCTGCTTACAGAGCTTACACTTTGGAAAATATTTACGATATCTTTTCAGCTTGCCCGGTGCTGGTCTTTATACCGCCTAATACACAATTTTATACATCAAATGCACGTTGTTAAATCATCTAAAATAATATCTAAGGCGACACACGTCGACCACTATTCTGACAATGGCTAGTGAGCAGGTTCTCCAACACTAAAGCTTTAGGAAGGCTAACAATACAAAAGTGCCATTGTTGCCGAATACAGTCAAAGATATAATCGTGTCTTTCCACCTCTAGAGAGCAGAATTGAAGAAATTCCACGCAATGGATAACGATGCCGAGACACCCCCATTACCTCAACTCACGGGCATATATTAACAGTGAATTTGTCTCTAATCAAACACAAGAAATATGTAGCAAATGGGAAGTCTGCCAAGTTTACTCCGTTTGATGTCCATCTAATTTGTCTTTACTGCATTTCTTCCCCGCGCACTTGCTCATTTTTCCTGCCCCTCCACAAGTGCAACTTGTAGTACAAGACAACAACTATTGAGTATTTGAGTTGATGCTTTGTCACGTTGAGGTCGATCGCATCTGGCATTCATTGCAGCTTATTTATTAATGACCATACAAATATTCGGCACTATGGACCGAACAACAAAATGATATGGGGACACGTCGGGATTGACCTTATCGTGTACCATTAAACTTGATCTACGATACGGTGGTTTGCCATCAGTGCTAACTTGTCTCACGATTACTGTAGAGGGATAATGATCTTGGCAATTTACTTCTCAGTATTGTGTGGACCTACATGGGATCTCCGTGTAGATAGAGAAATGTAGGCGTAATATTTTTTTTTCAATTTTTATAATGACTGGTACATCCACCTAATTCAAAAAAATTGCTCGTGGACGTACCTAGCTATAAAAACAATGTGAATTTCAGACCATACTCTTTTAGTGTAATATGAGTATCTTGGGTGGTTCCTATGGTGCCTGCTTACTTGGTCCTGCTCCCTCCATGTAATGCCACAGCAGGTTCCACCGCTAAATATGGCCCATCCTGACATTGCCAGATGTGGGCACGCTGCCTATGCGGCCCATTAAAGACATTTGCTGGCTACTGTGATGTGGCCTCTTGGTCCACATCTGGCAATGTATGGGAAAATAAAGTATCACTCGGCCCTTGAGTAAGGAGAACATATCTACGGAAATCCATTTTGAGTCATAGGTCTAGATGATCATATTATGGAAAAACATATTTCGCAATGTTCAAAATTTTTGAAAAAAATCGGATGAACATACAATCATTTTATATAGGCACACAAATTTTCCCATTGGGCAAGGCTGGACACGAGACGACGGAACTGTGGCCCGTGCGGCCACACAGTTTTGGGGCATATATTTCCGTTTCTGCTTACGGAGCTTACACTTTGGAAAATAATTATGATATCTTTTCAGCTTGCCTGGTGCTGGTCTTTATACCGCCTAATACACAATTTTATACATCGAATGCACGTTGTTAAATCATGTAAAATAATATCTAAGGCGACATTAACTAATAGAGACGTCGGCCACTATTCTGACAATGCCTAGTGAGCAGGTTCTCCAACACTAAAGCTTTAGGAAGGCTAACAACACAAAAGTGTCGTCATTGCCGAATACAGTCAAAGATATTATCGTGTCGTTCCACCTCTAGAGAGCAGAACTGAGGAAATTCCACGCAATGCATAACGATGTCGAGACACCCCCATTACCTCAACTCACGGGCACATATTAATAGTGAATTTGTATCTAATAAAACACAAGAAATATGTAGCAAATGGGAAGTCTCCCAAGTTTACTCTGTTTGATGTCCATCTAATTTATCTTTACTGCATTTCTTCCCAGCGCACTTGCTCCATTCCCTGCCCCTCCACAAGTGCAACTTGTAGTAGAAGACAACAACTATTGAGTATTTGAGTTGATGCATTGTCGTGTTGAGGTCGATCGCATCTGACATTCATTCTAGCTTATTTATTAATGACCATACAAATATTGGGCACTATGGACCGGCCAACAAAATGATCTGGGGACATGTCATTCATTTACGATTAAACTTGATCTGCCAGACAGTGGTGTGCCATCATTACTAAAATGTCTCCCCATTGCAGGGATTCGGATCAATGCAATCAATATTGTGTGGACACACTCTGTTGGTAAATAACGCAGAGTTTTGCATTTGCATGTGTTTTCAAGGTAATATCTAGATTGGTTAGCTGATATGACACACTCTCCATGCAGGTTTGGAGCCGACCAAGGAGATCACAAAAGCATTGTAGTTCAGGAAATAGAATTATATAACTAGCCAGAGGTGCATGTCTATCTATTTGTCATAGTAGCTTTGCATAAAAACTAAGGAAAAAGGATTTTGAAGCATGGTGATTTTTTTTGTCGGCTTACCAAGAAGATGGAAAGGCTAGATTTTTGGTCATCTACTTCGGTTCTTGGCCTCGCACCAACACTAACCACAAGAAACGCAAAATTTGTCAGGGAGGTTGGACGATATGCCTATGTCTTCATACGCAACATCACATATTTTTATCATTATTTTTGTTCGAATTTTGAATTTTGTTCGTATTTAAATTTGTTCAAATTCGAAAAAATAATTATGAGCGCTAAAGAAAAAAAGGAGTAGCGCTTCGTTGGGCCGGCCCATGAACCAGTCGGTTCAGGCAACGGAGCCGAGTAGCGTCGCCGCGGGGCGACCTAAAGGCGCTCCCATATACATGTCTGATGCGACGAAGCAATGCCCCCAGTCGGCCCAGTATCAATGCCCCCAGTCCCTCCGGCCCAATCATTTTTTTTGCAAAAGCCCAGTAAGAAAATAAGGCCGGTTAGCTTACTAGGCCAATTTCTCACGTCTCTACTCTACATCGTGTGTATCTGAATATCTGATCGATAGAGATTTCTCAAAAAAGGAAAATCTGATCGATCGAGAAACTGCACCGCTTGCGCTTCGACGCTTCGTCTCTGCAGATCGAGAGCAGAGCAGGGAGCAGGGCGAGCGTCGGCTGCTTGACTTCTCCGCCATCGCCAGTCCGCCGTGTGCACGGCCGGCCGGCGCCGCGTCCGCGTCAAGACGTTGCAGTACAATATCCTCATCCCCAAACCCCAAATATTTACGCTCAGGTAAGTACTCTATACACATCTCAACCGATACACATTAGGGCTTCTCAATCTTTGATATGATCTTTTTAATTCTGGTTCTCTTCATCAAGTCCATGTCAAATCAATGAGAATCCTTGCTAGTACGATGGTCCAAATTGAGTGTTGTAGCAGTGATTTGATATACTCATACTACCCAAATTTTAGTCTTTGGGATTTTTCTGTGCAATTAATGCAATAAGGGTCTGAATGTAGTCTGGCTAGCTTGACTAATATACTACCATATTTAGCTTTAATATACTAGCATATTTAGTTTTCTTTTCCAGGTACTACTAGCATATGAACTTTTACTGATAGTGCTTCAACGATTGGCAGGGAAGAAGATGAAAAATAATGAAGAGGTTTTCTATTCACAACCTCGCAGGTAACAACTTTTATTTGCAAGACAAATAATATTCTCATTTTTGCATCCTATGAACTATTTGGATATTTGTATTTTTGTTCAAAAAGGTGTGTACGCTTTATTAGTAAACTTGTCATATAGCTATTTGATGAAGTGCTTTATTAATTATGAGAAAACTTCTATAGTATATCATATTTGGACATTTATAAACTTTATGTAGTTACGCGCTGGTGATTTTTTATTTAAAAAAAGGTTTTGGTGTTTTTTAGGTTTAAAAAAATAAAAAAATAAGGACTTTTATAAACTTTATGTAGCATGTCTATCTATTTGTCACAGTAGCTTTGCACAAAAACTAAGGAAAAAGGACTTTGAAGCATGGTGATTTTTTTTTGTAGGTTTACCAAGAAGATGGAAAGGCTAGATTTTTGGTCATCTACTTCGGTTCTTGGCCTCGCACCAACACTAACCACAAGAAACGCAAAATTTGTCAGGGAGGTTGGACGATATGCCTATGTCTTCATACGCAACATCCCATATTTTTATCATTATTTTTTTGACTTGCTTAACTATGCCTAGATAAAGTGCTCCACTCAAATGTTAACCTTAGAGTACCCACACAACACAAAGTCCAACTTACGACTACCCATACACACACAAAATCTGCACGCGGTGTAATTAACATACAGGTAGAAAATTTGTCTATTTTCTTGCCCCCGTACTGATTGGGTAATAAGATCAACGCGACTGGCACTCTCAAATGACCACTAATAAACGTGGCCAAAGAGATTTGGTAGAGATTAGCGACCAACGCGGCATCTCGATGTGTATGCATTAGGCATGGTCCCGTACCTCCACATATATATAAAATTGCATATGGAGTGTGTTTTCATGGGGCAAGACTGGGCCGAGATCACGGAATTGCGGCCCGTGCAGCTACACAGTTTGGGGGCCAACATTTCCATTTCTGCTTATGGAGCTTACACTTTGGAAAATAATAACGATATCTTGTCAGTTTGCCTGGTGCTGATCTTTATACCACCTAATACACAATTGTATGCATCGAATGCACGTTGTTAAATCTTTAAAATAATATTGGGCGACATTTACCAATAGAGACACCGACCACTATTCTGACAATGGCTGGTGGGAAGGTTCTCCAACAGTAAAGCTTTAGGAAGGCTAACAACTGAAAAGAGTCGTCGTTGCCGAATACAGTCAAATATCTCCACCTCTCGAGAGCAGAACCGAGGAAATTCCATGCAATGGATAATGATGTCGAGACACCCCAATTGCCCCAACTCGCAGGCACATATTATCACTTGAATATGTCTCTAATCATACACAATAAATATTTAGCAAATGGGAAGACTGTCTCGTTTACTCCGGTTGGTGACCACCTAATTTGTCTTTACTCCACTTCTTTCCAGCGCACTTACTCATTTTCCCTGCCCCTCCACAAGTGCAACTTGTACAAGACAACAACTATCTGAGTTATAGCTTTGCCGCATTGAGGTCGACCGCATCGGGCATTGATTCCAGCGTATTTATTAACGACCATACAAATACTAGGGACTATGGGTCATGCCACGCTGCTCCACGTTCTCGGACCGGCCAACAAAATGATCCGGGGACATGTCATTCATTTACGATTAAACTTGATCTGCCAGACGGTGGTGTGCCATCATTACTAAAATGTCTCCCCATTGCAGGGATACGGATCAATGCAATCAATATTGTGTGGACACACTCTGTTGGTAAATAACGCAGAGTTTTGCATTTGCATGTGTTTTCAAAGTAATATCTAGATTGGTTAGCTGATATGACACACTCTCCATGCAGGTTTGGAGCCGACCAAGGAGATCACAAAAGCATTGTACTTCAGGAAATAGAATTATATAACTAGCCAGAGGTGCATGTCTATCTATTTGTCATAGTAGCTTTGCACAAAAACTAAGGAAAAAGGACTTTGAAGCATGGTGATTTTTTTTGTAGGCTTACCAAGAAGATGGAAAGGCTAGATTTTTGGTCATCTACTTCGGTTCTTGGCCTCGCACCAACACTAACCACAAGAAACGCAAAATTTGTCAGGGAGGTTGGACGATATGCCTATGTCTTCATATGCAACATCACATATTTTTATCATTATTTTTTTGACTTGCTTAACTATGCCTAGATAAAGTGCTCCACTCAAATGTTAACCTTAGAGTACCCACACAACACAAAGTCCAACTTACGACTACCCATACACACACAAAATCGGCACGCGGTGTAATTAACATACAGGTAGATCTCCATATTCTAAGTTCACATAAAGTCATTTTGCACGATAAATCGATATTTTTTGGGCCGTATGTAGAAAAGACAAAACATATTGCTAAAATAAGACTATTCTCAAGAGACTTTTTTTCTTTTTTTGCACAGCGCACATAGATTATTTTATTTTGTGAAACTTTACATGAGCCCATAGAATTTGAAGATTCACTTGCATATGTTTTTCCATATATTTTAACAGTTTAAAATGCGAGTTTTTTGGTAAAGGGAACATATGTACCTAAGATCAAAAGTGTATTTCGGAATCTATCCTAAATACGTGACATATAAGTAGGTCATCTGTGTTCAATGGTATTCCAGCCAAAAAATTTAACACGTACAATGGGTGGATCAACGGGGAAGTTAGTTTTTGCAGAAAAGTCTTGTCAAAAAGTATCAGTGAGCAGATTTTCACACAATATTTGTGGGCCGGGCACTGAAATTAATATATCCAACGATTCATCTACAAAAATATAATGTCCTCAACAAGATCCAATGAAAGGGGCCGTAGGTAGGGCAGGAAAATTATAATAAAACTAACTGACAATAAATTATTGGCGTGCTGATCTACGATGCGCGACCAATGGCACCACACTTGGTATGATTTGCCCACAAGTTGGTTGGATTGGTTGACACGATATAACTCTTTTGTGGGATACAATTGGAGTGATGGTGGTTTTGGCATCACCCTTAGCAGATCTAAAGTACTTATTACTATATGTTTAAAGATAATTCTGACATTTCAATATTTGTATGGTTGGGACCAATAACGCAAGGTCAATAAGTATATTGTCCCATGACGACAATTGCCGATGTACCTGTTAAATAAGATCAATCTTAACATTCACTACGTGGCCCATTAAGAACCGTTCCCGCCCACAACCAAACCAATACAATACATGCAAGTTTGTCTATTTTCTTGCCCCCGTACTGATTGGGTAATAAGATCAACGCGACTGGCACTCTCGAATGACCACTAATAAACGTGGCCAAAGAGATTTGGTAGAGATTAGCGACCAACGCGGCATCTCGATGTGTATGCATTAGGCATGGTCCCGTACCTCCACATATATATATAATTGCATATGGAGTGTGTTTTCATGGGGCAAGACTGGGCCGAGATCACGGAATTGCGGCCCGTGCAGCTACACAGTTTGGGGGCCAACATTTCCATTTCTGCTTACGGAGCTTACACTTTGGAAAATAATAACGATATCTTGTCAGTTTGCCTGGTGCTGATCTTTATACCACCTAATACACAATTGTATGCATCGAATGCACGTTGTTAAATCTTTAAAATAATATCTAGGGCGACATTTACCAATAGAGACACCGACCACTATTCTGACAATGGCTGGTGAGAAGGTTCTCCAACAGTAAAGCTTTAGGAAGGCTAACAACTGAAAAGAGTCATCGTTGCCGAATACAGCAAATATCTCCACCTCTCGAGAGCAAACCGAGGAAATTCCATGCAATGGATAATGATGTCGAGACACCCCAATTGCCCCAACTCGCAGGCACATATTATCACTTGAATATGCCTCTAATCATACACAATAAATATTTAGCAAATGGGAAGACTGTCTCGTTTACTCCGGTTGGTGACCACCTAATTTGTCTTTACTCCACTTCTTTCCAGCGCACTTACTCATTTTCCCTGCCCCTCCACAAGTGCAACTTGTACAAGACAACAACTATCTGAGTTATAGCTTTGCCGCATTGAGGTCGACCGCATCGGGCATTGATTCCAGCGTATTTATTAACGACCATACAAATACTAGGGACTATGGGTCATGCCACGCTGCTCCACGTTCTCGGACCGGCCAACAAAATGATCTGGGGACATGTCATTCATTTACGATTAAACTTGATCTGCCAGACGGTGGTGTGCCATCATTACTAAAATGTCTCCCCATTGCAGGGATACGGATCAATGCAATCAATATTGTGTGGACACACTCTGTTGGTAAATAACGCAGAGTTTTGCATTTGCATGTGTTTTCAAAGTAATATCTAGATTGGTTAGCTGATATGACACACTCTCCATGCAGGTTTGGAGCCGACCAAGGAGATCACAAAAGCATTGTACTTCAGGAAATAGAATTATATAACTAGCCAGAGGTGCATGTCTATCTATTTGTCATAGTAGCTTTGCACAAAAACTAAGGAAAAAGGACTTTGAAGCATGGTGATTTTTTTTGTAGGCTTACCAAGAAGATGGAAAGGCTAGATTTTTGGTCATCTACTTCGGTTCTTGGCCTCGCACCAACACTAACCACAAGAAACGCAAAATTTGTCAGGGAGGTTGGACGATATGCCTATGTCTTCATATGCAACATCACATATTTTTATCATTATTTTTTTGACTTGCTTAACTATGCCTAGATAAAGTGCTCCACTCAAATGTTAACCTTAGAGTACCCACACAACACAAAGTCCAACTTACGACTACCCATACACACACAAAATCGGCACGCGGTGTAATTAACATACAGGTAGATCTCCATATTCTAAGTTCACATAAAGTCATTTTGCACGATAAATCGATATTTTTTGGGCCGTATGTAGAAAAGACAAAACATATTGCTAAAATAAGACTATTCTCAAGAGATTTTTTTCTTTTTTTGCACAGCGCACATAGATTATTTTATTTTGTGAAACTTTACATGAGCCCATAGAATTTGAAGATTCACTTGCATATGTTTTTCCATATATTTTAACAGTTTAAAATGCGAGTTTTTTGGTAAAGGGAACATATGTACCTAAGATCAAAAGTGTATTTCGGAATCTATCCTAAATACGTGACATATAAGTAGGTCATCTGTGTTCAATGGTATTCCAGCCAAAAAATTTAACACGTACAATGGGTGGATCAACGGGGAAGTTAGTTTTTGCAGAAAAGTCTTGTCAAAAAGTATCAGTGAGCAGATTTTCACACAATATTTGTGGGCCGGGCACTGAAATTAATATATCCAACGATTCATCTACAAAAATATAATGTCCTCAACAAGATCCAATGAAAGGGGCCGTAGGTAGGGCAGGAAAATTATAATAAAACTAACTGACAATAAATTATTGGCGTGCTGATCTACGATGCGCGACC
The DNA here is from genome assembly GCA_947311845.1 of Poa pratensis. Taxonomy (NCBI): domain Eukaryota; kingdom Viridiplantae; phylum Streptophyta; class Magnoliopsida; order Poales; family Poaceae; genus Poa; species Poa pratensis. Next base: position 82,226,971 of record CAMZMU010000037.1, on the reverse strand, counting down.
AATGGCACCACACTTGGTATGATTTGCCCACAAGTTGGTTGGATTGGTTGACACGATATAACTCTTTTGTGGGATACAATTGGAGTGATGGTGGTTTTGGCATCACCCTTAGCAGATCTAAAGTACTTATTACTATATGTTTAAAGATAATTCTGACATTTCAATATTTGTATGGTTGGGACCAATAACGCAAGGTCAATAAGTATATTGTCCCATGACGACAATTGCCGATGTACCTGTTAAATAAGATCAATCTTAACATTCACTACGTGGCCCATTAAGAACCGTTCCCGCCCACAACCAAACCAATACAATACATGCAAGTTTGTCTATTTTCTTGCCCCCGTACTGATTGGGTAATAAGATCAACGCGACTGGCACTCTCAAATGACCACTAATAAACGTGGCCAAAGAGATTTGGTAGAGATTAGCGACCAACGCGGCATCTCGATGTGTATGCATTAGGCATGGTCCCGTACCTCCACATATATATATATAATTGCATATGGAGTGTGTTTTCATGGGGCAAGACTGGGCCGAGATCACGGAATTGCGGCCCGTGCAGCTACACAGTTTGGGGGCCAACATTTCCATTTCTGCTTACGGAGCTTACACTTTGGAAAATAATAACGATATCTTGTCAGTTTGCCTGGTGCTGATCTTTATACCACCTAATACACAATTGTATGCATCGAATGCACGTTGTTAAATCTTTAAAATAATATCTAGGGCGACATTTACCAATAGAGACACCGACCACTATTCTGACAATGGCTGGTGAGAAGGTTCTCCAACAGTAAAGCTTTAGGAAGGCTAACAACTGAAAAGAGTCGTCGTTGCCGAATACAGTCAAATATCTCCACCTCTCGAGAGCAGAACCGAGGAAATTCCATGCAATGGATAATGATGTCGAGACACCCCAATTGCCCCAACTCGCAGGCACATATTATCACTTGAATATGTCTCTAATCATACACAATAAATATTTAGCAAATGGGAAGACTGTCTCGTTTACTCCGGTTGGTGACCACCTAATTTGTCTTTACTCCACTTCTTTCCAGCGCACTTACTCATTTTCCCTGCCCCTCCACAAGTGCAACTTGTACAAGACAACAACTATCTGAGTTATAGCTTTGCCGCATTGAGGTCGACCGCATCGGGCATTGATTCCAGCGTATTTATTAACGACCATACAAATACTAGGGACTATGGGTCATGCCACGCTGCTCCACGTTCTCGGACCGGCCAACAAAATGATCCGGGGACATGTCATTCATTTACGATTAAACTTGATCTGCCAGACGGTGGTGTGCCATCATTACTAAAATGTCTCCCCATTGCAGGGATACGGATCAATGCAATCAATATTGTGTGGACACACTCTGTTGGTAAATAACGCAGAGTTTTGCATTTGCATGTGTTTTCAAAGTAATATCTAGATTGGTTAGCTGATATGACACACTCTCCATGCAGGTTTGGAGCCGACCAAGGAGATCACAAAAGCATTGTACTTCAGGAAATAGAATTATATAACTAGCCAGAGGTGCATGTCTATCTATTTGTCATAGTAGCTTTGCACAAAAACTAAGGAAAAAGGACTTTGAAGCATGGTGATTTTTTTGTAGGCTTACCAAGAAGATGGAAAGGCTAGATTTTTGGTCATCTACTTCGGTTCTTGGCCTCGCACCAACACTAACCACAAGAAACGCAAAATTTGTCAGGGAGGTTGGACGATATGCCTATGTCTTCATATGCAACATCACATATTTTTATCATTATTTTTTTGACTTGCTTAACTATGCCTAGATAAAGTGCTCCACTCAAATGTTAACCTTAGAGTACCCACACAACACAAAGTCCAACTTACGACTACCCATACACACACAAAATCGGCACGCGGTGTAATTAACATACAGGTAGATCTCCATATTCTAAGTTCACATAAAGTCATTTTGCACGATAAATCGATATTTTTTGGGCCGTATGTAGAAAAGACAAAACATATTGCTAAAATAAGACTATTCTCAAGAGACTTTTTTTTTTTTTTGCACAGCCACATAGATTATTTATTTTGTGAAACTTTACATGAGCCCATAGAATTTGGAGATTCACTTGCATATGTTTTTCCATATATTTTAACAGTTTAAAATGCGAGTTTTTTGGTAAAGGGAACATATGTACCTAAGATCAAAAGTGTATTTCGGAATCTATCCTAAATACGTGACATATAAGTAGGTCATCTGTGTTCAATGGTATTCCAGCCAAAAAATTTAACACGTACAATGGGTGGATCAACGGGGAAGTTAGTTTTTGCAGAAAAGTCTTGTCAAAAAGTATCAGTGAGCAGATTTTCACACAATATTTGTGGGCCGGGCACTGAAATTAATATATCCAACGATTCATCTACAAAAATATAATGTCCTCAACAAGATCCAATGAAAGGGGCCGTAGGTAGGGCAGGAAAATTATAATAAAACTAACTGACAATAAATTATTGGCGTGCTGATCTACGATGCGCGACCAATGGCACCACACTTGGTATGATTTGCCCACAAGTTGGTTGGATTGGTTGACACGATATAACTCTTTTGTGGGATACAATTGGAGTGATGGTGGTTTTGGCATCACCCTTAGCAGATCTAAAGTACTTATTACTATATGTTTAAAGATAATTCTGACATTTCAATATTTGTATGGTTGGGACCAATAACGCAAGGTCAATAAGTATATTGTCCCATGACGACAATTGCCGATGTACCTGTTAAATAAGATCAATCTTAACATTCGCTACGTGGCCCATTAAGAACCGTTCCCGCCCACAACCAAACCAATACATACATGCAAGTTTGTCTATTTTCTTGCCCCCGTACTGATTGGGTAATAAGATCAACGCGACTGGCACTCTCAAATGACCACTAATAAACGTGGCCAAAGAGATTTGGTAGAGATTAGCGACCAACGCGGCATCTCGATGTGTATGCATTAGGCATGGTCCCGTACCTCCACATATATATAAAATTGCATATGGAGTGTGTTTTCATGGGGCAAGACTGGGCCGAGATCACGGAATTGCGGCCCGTGCAGCTACACAGTTTGGGGGCCAACATTTCCATTTCTGCTTACGGAGCTTACACTTTGGAAAATAATAACGATATCTTGTCAGTTTGCCTGGTGCTGATCTTTATACCACCTAATACACAATTGTATGCATCGAATGCACGTTGTTAAATCTTTAAAATAATATCTAGGGCGACATTTACCAATAGAGACACCGACCACTATTCTGACAATGGCTGGTGAGAAGGTTCTCCAACAGTAAAGCTTTAGGAAGGCTAACAACTGAAAAGAGTCGTCGTTGCCGAATACAGTCAAATATCTCCACCTCTCGAGAGCAGAACCGAGGAAATTCCATGCAATGGATAATGATGTCGAGACACCCCAATTGCCCCAACTCGCAGGCACATATTATCACTTGAATATGTCTCTAATCATACACAATAAATATTTAGCAAATGGGAAGACTGTCTCGTTTACTCCGGTTGGTGACCACCTAATTTGTCTTTACTCCACTTCTTTCCAGCGCACTTACTCATTTTCCCTGCCCCTCCACAAGTGCAACTTGTACAAGACAACAACTATCTGAGTTATAGCTTTGCCGCATTGAGGTCGACCGCATCGGGCATTGATTCCAGCGTATTTATTAACGACCATACAAATACTAGGGACTATGGGTCATGCCACGCTGCTCCACGTTCTCGGACCGGCCAACAAAATGATCCGGGGACATGTCATTCATTTACGATTAAACTTGATCTGCCAGACGGTGGTGTGCCATCATTACTAAAATGTCTCCCCATTGCAGGGATACGGATCAATGCAATCAATATTGTGTGGACACACTCTGTTGGTAAATAACGCAGAGTTTTGCATTTGCATGTGTTTTCAAAGTAATATCTAGATTGGTTAGCTGATATGACACACTCTCCATGCAGGTTTGGAGCCGACCAAGGAGATCACAAAAGCATTGTACTTCAGGAAATAGAATTATATAACTAGCCAGAGGTGCATGTCTATCTATTTGTCATAGTAGCTTTGCACAAAAACTAAGGAAAAAGGACTTTGAAGCATGGTGATTTTTTTTGTAGGCTTACCAAGAAGATGGAAAGGCTAGATTTTTGGTCATCTACTTCGGTTCTTGGCCTCGCACCAACACTAACCACAAGAAACGCAAAATTTGTCAGGGAGGTTGGACGATATGCCTATGTCTTCATATGCAACATCACATATTTTTATCATTATTTTTTTGACTTGCTTAACTATGCCTAGATAAAGTGCTCCACTCAAATGTTAACCTTAGAGTACCCACACAACACAAAGTCCAACTTACGACTACCCATACACACACAAAATCGGCACGCGGTGTAATTAACATACAGGTAGATCTCCATATTCTAAGTTCACATAAAGTCGTTTTGCACGATAAATCGATATTTTTTGGGCCGTATGTAGAAAAGACAAAACATATTGCTAAAATAAGACTATTCTCAAGAGACTTTTTTTCTTTTTTTGCACAGCCCACATAGATTATTTATTTTGTGAAACTTTACATGAGCCCATAGAATTTGGAGATTCACTTGCATATGTTTTTCCATATATTTTAACAGTTTAAAATGCGAGTTTTTTGGTAAAGGGAACATATGTACCTAAGATCAAAAGTGTATTTCGGAATCTATCCTAAATACGTGACATATAAGTAGGTCATCTGTGTTCAATGGTATTCCAGCCAAAAAATTTAACACGTACAATGGGTGGATCAACGGGGAAGTTAGTTTTTGCAGAAAAGTCTTGTCAAAAAGTATCAGTGAGCAGATTTTCACACAATATTTGTGGGCCGGGCACTGAAATTAATATATCCAACGATTCATCTACAAAAATATAATGTCCTCAACAAGATCCAATGAAAGGGGCCGTAGGTAGGGCAGGAAAATTATAATAAAACTAACTGACAATAAATTATTGGCGTGCTGATCTACGATGCGCGACCAATGGCACCACACTTGGTATGATTTGCCCACAAGTTGGTTGGATTGGTTGACACGATATAACTCTTTTGTGGGATACAATTGGAGTGATGGTGGTTTTGGCATCACCCTTAGCAGATCTAAAGTACTTATTACTATATGTTTAAAGATAATTCTGACATTTCAATATTTGTATGGTTGGGACCAATAACGCAAGGTCAATAAGTATATTGTCCCATGACGACAATTGCCGATGTACCTGTTAAATAAGATCAATCTTAACATTCGCTACGTGGCCCATTAAGAACCGTTCCCGCCCACAACCAAACCAATACAGTACATGCAAGTTTGTCTATTTTCTTGCCCCCGTACTGATTGGGTAATAAGATCAACGCGACTGGCACTCTCAAATGACCACTAATAAACGTGGCCAAAGAGATTTGGTAGAGATTAGCGACCAACGCGGCATCTCGATGTGTATGCATTAGGCATGGTCCCGTACCTCCACATATATATAAAATTGCATATGGAGTGTGTTTTCATGGGGCAAGACTGGGCCGAGATCACGGAATTGCGGCCCGTGCAGCTACACAGTTTGGGGGCCAACATTTCCATTTCTGCTTACGGAGCTTACACTTTGGAAAATAATAACGATATCTTGTCAGTTTGCCTGGTGCTGATCTTTATACCACCTAATACACAATTGTATGCATCGAATGCACGTTGTTAAATCTTTAAAATAATATCTAGGGCGACATTTACCAATAGAGACACCGACCACTATTCTGACAATGGCTGGTGAGAAGGTTCTCCAACAGTAAAGCTTTAGGAAGGCTAACAACTGAAAAGAGTCGTCGTTGCCGAATACAGTCAAATATCTCCACCTCTCGAGAGCAGAACCGAGGAAATTCCATGCAATGGATAATGATGTCGAGACACCCCAATTGCCCCAACTCGCAGGCACATATTATCACTTGAATATGTCTCTAATCATACACAATAAATATTTAGCAAATGGGAAGACTGTCTCGTTTACTCCGGTTGGTGACCACCTAATTTGTCTTTACTCCACTTCTTTCCAGCGCACTTACTCATTTTCCCTGCCCCTCCACAAGTGCAACTTGTACAAGACAACAACTATCTGAGTTATAGCTTTGCCGCATTGAGGTCGACCGCATCGGGCATTGATTCCAGCGTATTTATTAACGACCATACAAATACTAGGGACTATGGGTCATGCCACGCTGCTCCACGTTCTCGGACCGGCCAACAAAATGATCCGGGGACATGTCATTCATTTACGATTAAACTTGATCTGCCAGACGGTGGTGTGCCATCATTACTAAAATGTCTCCCCATTGCAGGGATACGGATCAATGCAATCAATATTGTGTGGACACACTCTGTTGGTAAATAACGCAGAGTTTTGCATTTGCATGTGTTTTCAAAGTAATATCTAGATTGGTTAGCTGATATGACACACTCTCCATGCAGGTTTGGAGCCGACCAAGGAGATCACAAAAGCATTGTACTTCAGGAAATAGAATTATATAACTAGCCAGAGGTGCATGTCTATCTATTTGTCATAGTAGCTTTGCACAAAAACTAAGGAAAAAGGACTTTGAAGCATGGTGATTTTTTTTGTAGGCTTACCAAGAAGATGGAAAGGCTAGATTTTTGGTCATCTACTTCGGTTCTTGGCCTCGCACCAACACTAACCACAAGAAACGCAAAATTTGTCAGGGAGGTTGGACGATATGCCTATGTCTTCATATGCAACATCACATATTTTTATCATTATTTTTTTGACTTGCTTAACTATGCCTAGATAAAGTGCTCCACTCAAATGTTAACCTTAGAGTACCCACACAACACAAAGTCCAACTTACGACTACCCATACACACACAAAATCGGCACGCGGTGTAATTAACATACAGGTAGATCTCCATATTCTAAGTTCACATAAAGTCGTTTTGCACGATAAATCGATATTTTTTGGGCCGTATGTAGAAAAGACAAAACATATTGCTAAAATAAGACTATTCTCAAGAGACTTTTTTTTTTTTTTTGCACAGCCCACATAGATTATCTTATTTTGTGAAACTTTACATGAGCCCATAGAATTTGGAGATTCACTTGCATATGTTTTTCCATATATTTTAACAGTTTAAAATGCGAGTTTTTTGGTAAAGGGAACATATGTACCTAAGATCAAAAGTGTATTTCGGAATCTATCCTAAATATGTGACATATAAGTAGGTCATCTGTGTTCAATGGTATTCCAGCCAAAAAATTTAACACGTACAATGGGTGGATCAACGGGGAAGTTAGTTTTTGCAGAAAAGTCTTGTCAAAAAGTATCAGTGAGCAGATTTTCACACAATATTTGTGGGCCGGGCACTGAAATTAATATATCCAACGATTCATCTACAAAAATATAATGTCCTCAACAAGATCCAATGAAAGGGGCCGTAGGTAGGGCAGGAAAATTATAATAAAACTAACTGACAATAAATTATTGGCGTGCTGATCTACGATGCGCGACCAATGGCACCACACTTGGTATGATTTGCCCACAAGTTGGTTGGATTGGTTGACACGATATAACTCTTTTGTGGGATACAATTGGAGTGATGGTGGTTTTGGCATCACCCTTAGCAGATCTAAAGTACTTATTACTATATGTTTAAAGATAATTCTGACATTTCAATATTTGTATGGTTGGGACCAATAACGCAAGGTCAATAAGTATATTGTCCCATGACGACAATTGCCGATGTACCTGTTAAATAAGATCAATCTTAACATTCGCTACGTGGCCCATTAAGAACCGTTCCCGCCCACAACCAAACCAATACAGTACATGCAAGTTTGTCTATTTTCTTGCCCCCGTACTGATTGGGTAATAAGATCAACGCGACTGGCACTCTCAAATGACCACTAATAAACGTGGCCAAAGAGATTTGGTAGAGATTAGCGACCAACGCGGCATCTCGATGTGTATGCATTAGGCATGGTCCCGTACCTCCACATATATATAAAATTGCATATGGAGTGTGTTTTCATGGGGCAAGACTGGGCCGAGATCACGGAATTGCGGCCCGTGCAGCTACACAGTTTGGGGGCCAACATTTCCATTTCTGCTTACGGAGCTTACACTTTGGAAAATAATAACGATATCTTGTCAGTTTGCCTGGTGCTGATCTTTATACCACCTAATACACAATTGTATGCATCGAATGCACGTTGTTAAATCTTTAAAATAATATCTAGGGCGACATTTACCAATAGAGACACCGACCACTATTCTGACAATGGCTGGTGAGAAGGTTCTCCAACAGTAAAGCTTTAGGAAGGCTAACAACTGAAAAGAGTCGTCGTTGCCGAATACAGTCAAATATCTCCACCTCTCGAGAGCAGAACCGAGGAAATTCCATGCAATGGATAATGATGTCGAGACACCCCAATTGCCCCAACTCGCAGGCACATATTATCACTTGAATATGTCTCTAATCATACACAATAAATATTTAGCAAATGGGAAGACTGTCTCGTTTACTCCGGTTGGTGACCACCTAATTTGTCTTTACTCCACTTCTTTCCAGCGCACTTACTCATTTTCCCTGCCCCTCCACAAGTGCAACTTGTACAAGACAACAACTATCTGAGTTATAGCTTTGCCGCATTGAGGTCGACCGCATCGGGCATTGATTCCAGCGTATTTATTAACGACCATACAAATACTAGGGACTATGGGTCATGCCACGCTGCTCCACGTTCTCGGACCGGCCAACAAAATGATCCGGGGACATGTCATTCATTTACGATTAAACTTGATCTGCCAGACGGTGGTGTGCCATCATTACTAAAATGTCTCCCCATTGCAGGGATACGGATCAATGCAATCAATATTGTGTGGACACACTCTGTTGGTAAATAACGCAGAGTTTTGCATTTGCATGTGTTTTCAAAGTAATATCTAGATTGGTTAGCTGATATGACACACTCTCCATGCAGGTTTGGAGCCGACCAAGGAGATCACAAAAGCATTGTACTTCAGGAATAGAATTATATAACTAGCCAGAGGTGCATGTCTATCTATTTGTCATAGTAGCTTTGCACAAAAACTAAGGAAAAAGGACTTTGAAGCATGGTGATTTTTTTTGTAGGCTTACCAAGAAGATGGAAAGGCTAGATTTTTGGTCATCTACTTCGGTTCTTGGCCTCGCACCAACACTAACCACAAGAAACGCAAAATTTGTCAGGGAGGTTGGACGATATGCCTATGTCTTCATATGCAACATCACATATTTTTATCATTATTTTTTTGACTTGCTTAACTATGCCTAGATAAAGTGCTCCACTCAAATGTTAACCTTAGAGTACCCACACAACACAAAGTCCAACTTACGACTACCCATACACACACAAAATCGGCACGCGGTGTAATTAACATACAGGTAGATCTCCATATTCTAAGTTCACATAAAGTCGTTTTGCACGATAAATCGATATTTTTTGGGCCGTATGTAGAAAAGACAAAACATATTGCTAAAATAAGACTATTCTCAAGAGACTTTTTTTCTTTTTTTGCACAGCCCACATAGATTATCTTATTTTGTGAAACTTTACATGAGCCCATAGAATTTGGAGATTCACTTGCATATGTTTTTCCATATATTTTAACAGTTTAAAATGCGAGTTTTTTGGTAAAGGGAACATATGTACCTAAGATCAAAAGTGTATTTCGGAATCTATCCTAAATACGTGACATATAAGTAGGTCATCTGTGTTCAATGGTATTCCAGCCAAAAAATTAACACGTACAATGGGTGGATCAACGGGGAAGTTAGTTTTTGCAGAAAAGTCTTGTCAAAAAGTATCAGTGAGCAGATTTTCACACAATATTTGTGGGCCGGGCACTGAAATTAATATATCCAACGATTCATCTACAAAAATATAATGTCCTCAACAAGATCCAATGAAAGGGGCCGTAGGTAGGGCAGGAAAATTATAATAAAACTAACTGACAATAAATTATTGGCGTGCTGATCTACGATGCGCGACCAATGGCACCACACTTGGTATGATTTGCCCACAAGTTGGTTGGATTGGTTGACACGATATAACTCTTTTGTGGGATACAATTGGAGTGATGGTGGTTTTGGCATCACCCTTAGCAGATCTAAAGTACTTATTACTATATGTTTAAAGATAATTCTGACATTTCAATATTTGTATGGTTGGGACCAATAACGCAAGGTCAATAAGTATATTGTCCCATGATGACAATTGCCGATGTACCTGTTAAATAAGATCAATCTTAACATTCGCTACGTGGCCCATTAAGAACCGTTCCCGCCCACAACCAAACCAATACAGTACATGCAAGTTTGTCTATTTTCTTGCCCCCGTACTGATTGGGTAATAAGATCAACGTGACTGGCACTCTCAAATGACCACTAATAAACGTGGCCAAAGAGATTTGGTAGAGATTAGTGACCAACGCGGCATCTCGATGTGTATGCATTAGGCATGGTCCCGTACCTCCACATATATATAAAATTGCATATGGAGTGTGTTTTCATGGGGCAAGACTGGGCCGAGATCACGGAATTGCGGCCCGTGCAGCTACACAGTTTGGGGGCCAACATTTCCATTTCTGCTTACGGAGCTTACACTTTGGAAAATAATAACGATATCTTTTCAGTTTGCCTGGTGCTGGTCTTTATACCACCTAATACACAATTGTATGCATCGAATGCACGTTGTTAAATAATTAAAATAATATCTAGGGCGACATTTACCAATAGAGACACCGACCACTATTCTGACAATGGCTGGTGAGAAGGTTCTCCAACAGTAAAGCTTTAGGAAGGCTAACAACTGAAAAGAGTCATCGTTGCCGAATACAGTCAAATATCTCCACCTCTCGAGAGCAGAACCAAGGAAATTCCATGCAATGGATAACGATGTCAAGACACCCCAATTGCCCCAACTCGCAGGCACATATTATCACTTGAATATGTCTCTAATCATACACAATAAATATTTAGCAAATGGGAATACTGTCCCGTTTACTCCGGTTGGTGTCCACCTAATTTGTCTTTACTCCATTTCTTTCCAGCGCACTTACTCATTTTCCCTGCCCCTCCACAAGTGCAACTTGTACAAGACAACAACTATCTGAGGTCGACCGCATCGGGCATTGATTCCAGCGTATTTATTAATGACCATACAAATACTAGGGACTATGGGTCATGCCACGCTGCTTCACGTTCTCGGACCGGCCAACAAAATGATCTGGGGACATGTCATTCATTTACGATTAAACTTGATCTGCCAGACGGTGGTGTGCCATCATTACTAAAATGTCTCCCCATTGCAGGGATACGGATCAATGCAATCAATATTGTGTGGACACACTCCGTTGGTAAATAACGCAGAGTTTTGCATTTGCATGTGTTTTCAAGGTAATATCTAGATTGGTTAGCTGATATGACACGCTCTCCATGCAGGTTTGGAGCCGACCAATGAGATCACAAAAGCATTGTAGTTCAGGAAATATAATTATATAACTAGCCAGAGGTGCATGTCTATCTATTTGTCACGGTAGCTTTGCACAAAAACTAAGGAAAAAGGACTTTGAAGCATGGTGATTTTTTTGTAGGCTTACCAAGAAGATGGAAAGGCTAGATTTTTCATCTACTTCGGTTCTTGGCCTCACCAACACTAACCACAAGAAACACAAAATTTGTCAGGGAGGTTGGACGATATGCCTACGTCTTCATACGCAACACCCCATATTTTTATCATTATATTTTTGACTTGGTTAACTATGCCTAGATAAAGTGCTCCACTCAAATGTTAACCTTAGAGTACCCACACAACACAAAGTCCAACTTACGACTACCCATACACACACAAAATCGGCACGCGGTGTAATTAACATACAGGTAGATCTCAATATTCTAAGTGCACATAAAGTCGTTTTCCACGATAAATCGAATTTTTTTGGGCCGTATGTAGAAAAGACCTAACATAGTGCTAAAATAAGACTATTCTCAAGAGATATTTTTTTCTTTTTTTGCACAGCCCACACAGATTATCTTATTTTGTGAAACTTTACATGAGCCCATAGAATGTTGAGATTCACTTGCATATGTTTTTCCATATATTTTAACAGTTTAAAATGCGAGTTTTTTTTTAAAGGGAGCATATGTACCTAAGATTACGTGACATATAAGTAGGTCATGTGTGTTCAATGGGTTCCAGCCAAAAAAATTAACACGTACAATGGGTGGATCAACGGGGAAGTTAGTTTTTGCAGAAAAGTCCTGTCAAAAAGTATCAGTGAGCGGATTTTCACACAATATTTACCAAGGGTCCGAGAAAGAGCATACACAAAAGCCCCGCAGCTGCCACTCAACACCTACAAACCCGACAATGGGTGATCGATGATCATGGCAGCACTGGCTTATGCTATGAAAACGAGAAATCCCCCCATTAACTAGAAATCGGAAAGATCGCATACCCCAAGACACCCTCTAGGTGAAACAGGAGCGCTCATCCGGTCTAACACACTCTTAGCGAGCATCTCTTGCACACCCTATAGAAATAGTCACCGCCGCCAAGCAATCCCCAGGCTAAATATCTGTATAGTCTTTGGCGGTCCTGCCATCGGCATAACCATGACACCAGACAGTTCCACTCCCCTACGTACCTCCATTTACACGCATTTGCCGCTAAGACCCCCTTTGCACCATATATACCCGAGACTCGCCTTCGTTGATCAGGTAAATCCACGCCGCTCCACCATCTGACCCTTCCAGCGACTGCTCCAAAAACGATGCCCCTAGGAGCCAGTAGCATAAAAAGCCTCATTGGTGGTGTTGCGAAACTATAGGGTGCTACTTGTAAGTTGTACCGGCACTGTGCCACTTGCACGCTGCCGGTAATGCCCATGTGAGTAGAAGGCCATCCGCCACGCTACCATTACAATGCACTACCGGCATCCTATTGGTACGATCGCAGATTAAAAAATCCTACGACGTAGTAAAACTGAATCCCGACGGCTGCCCGTCAAAAAATAATTCATTTCTCAGGCAAATTTCATTCAGTCGGTGACTATCATTCAAATCTTAGGTGATATGATAATCAGATCTTATGATCTATTCACAAGTAATTTAGAAAATTTCAACTAATCTAGAGCTGCGCGAAGAGCAGTTGACGCGCTCGCCGGCGCGTTGCCGTCACTGTGGCTGCGGCGACGAGAGCTTCCGCAATTGTTGAATAACGCCCTCGCCGCCGCGCCATAGAGCCTAGTTCCTCAGGCTCTGCATCTGCCTCCTCCTGGTGCACCATTGCCTCCGGCGCGGGGGGCATCATCGTCCCTGGGCTCGATGATGGCCGCCCGGCCCTCACCGCTGCACTTGTCTCCGGCGACGCTATACTACGTCCTACGCCATAGCTAAGCGCGCCGTTGCAGCAGCTGCTTGAGCCCGGCGTCGGTGCATTGCCGCCGCTGTTTCGCAAGCTCGGAAGGTGTCCTCGCCGCCTTCGTTTCCACCGCCGCCCTCTTGCGTGCCACGATCCTCAAGGAGGTAGCGCCCCCGCGGCCGTCGAAGTCGCATGGGCGCACTAGTAGGAAAAATCTTATAGGTGAAATGCTATATGTGACGCACACTTTTTTTTGTGCTCCACAGGCAGAGTAGGAGAGAGAATACCTGTGGCGCCCAGAAAAAAATGTGTGCCACAGATAACATCGACGAGAGAGAATACCTGTGGCGAAAAAAAAAGTGTGCACCGTTTTCCTCAAATTCGTCTGCATAGGGGAGAGAATACCTGTATTTGTGCTAGGGATGCAGGTGGACGCGCCGACAGACGGGGCGGACTGTCCGCTAAGAGCATCACTAGTAGAACCCTCAAACCCTCAAAACTGTAAACCAATTTAAGGGCTGAGAATTGGCATTTGTTGGCACTTTTAAGGGTTGAAAAACAGGGGCAAAGACTAGAACCCTTAAACCCAACCCTTGTAACAGAATATTCCGTTACAAGGGTTGGGTTTGAGCGTTCTAGTCTTTGCCTCAACCCCAACCTTTAAAACTGTAAAATGACATATCACAATTTATCACTACATATCACAAATTTCATCATCTCAATAACAACAATAATCATTCTTGAAGCAACTCCTCAATGTCCGAATCGTCGGATGACGACCAACCGGACGAATCGGACAACGACATGTCGTCGTTGTTCATCTCCATCTACATACAAAATAGCAACAATTGTGAGTGCTAATAAATCAGAAATTGAAAAACTGAAAAATTAAAAAAAGAAGACTCACCTTTGGATCGGGCGTCGATGCGGCGTGGGAGGAGGCGGCGTCGGGGGGGGGGGGGGGGGGGGCTTGGGCCTCGGGGGGGCGGCGGCCTGCTGGGAGGGGAGGCGGCGGCTTGGGCGTCGGGGGGGCGTTGTCGGGGACGGCGGCGGCTTGGGCCTCGGGGGGGCGGCGGCCTGCGCGTCGGGGGGGCGGCGGCTTGGGCGTCGGGGGAGGCGGCGGCAGCCTGGACGTCGGCGGCGGCGTGGGCGGGAGGCGGGAGGGCGGGGAGGCAGCGTGGGAGGCGGCGGCGCCGGCGGATGGCGGGGTCGGCCGGCGGATGGCGGGGTCGGCGTGGGCGGGAGGGCGTCGGGGGTCGGTGGCGGCGGCCGGGGCTCGCGGGGACGGCCGGTGGGGCCGGCGGCGGCCGGATCCGGGGGAGGGTGGAGGTTGGGGTGCTGAAATCTCCCTCCCGCGCGTGGAGGAGAGAAGACACGGGTTGCCTCCAGTTTGGCTCTCCAACCCTCACTTTCACAGGCCAGCAGGTGGTTTACAGATCCGACCTGGGAAATTTTTTAGGGGTTTGCAGTTTTAGGGGTTCTAGTCTACGGCTTTTTTTTCCGCGCAAACTGTAAAAAAGCAGTTATTTTTAGGGGTTTACAGTTTTAGGGGTACTACTAGTAATGCTCTAAACACGTTTTATACTAATCGTATCACCGGCCGGTTCACAAATTGGTGTAACACGGAAGCGAGGCGGACAGAAATTTCGTCTCCACGGACGTCCGCCTGCATTTGTGCGCCACAGGTAGGCCCACGGCCCACCGGTATTCTCTCTCTATCTCTCTCTATCTTATTCTTCTTCCTCACCTTATCCTCTCCGTTTCTCTCCTCGTATCGAACAGAACCACCACCACCGCCGTTCGCTCCCTCTCCCCCACCACCGTCGTCCTCCCCTCCCTCTCCCCCACCACCGCCGCCGCCGCTGCTCCACCCCTCCTCCTCCCCGTCCCCGTGCCCTTCCCCATGTCCAGCACGGCCGCCGGCCACGGCCGCCCCTCCGCGCCAGCCACTGCGGCCCTTCTCCGACCAGCGGCGGCTCCCCTGGATGGCGACCGCGGTCGGTGGTGGCCGTCACCGCCTCGCCGCTCGCTGGCGCATCTGGGCGTGGGCAGGGACTAAGGGAGGGTGGAGGACGCCGTCCTGCTGCTGCTCGTCGAGGCCTTCGCACTTTGTTGCTAGCCATTGGTATCATCATGCGTTTCTGTGGAGTGTGCTTTGCTGGTGCAGTACCAAACTACTACCCATGCCATATCCATCTTGTTAATCTACCATGACACCACTTGATGGATGATCCTTGCGATGCTGCCTGCTGTGTTTCCCATCATTTTTTTCTTTCCTTTCTAGGCAAACACCTAGCTAGCTAAGCACCCAACATATAATTCTTAGATTATAATTTCAAAATATTGATTCAACCCCACTTCTCCAATGGGTACAAAGTCTTTTTACAAGCAGAACACACTGAGAAAACTTTCTTATACAATATAAACGATGGATAGACAAACTTATGCTAGAACGTGAAGGCTTACTTTTATAGGATGTAAATTTTGTATACTGTCTTGGATTGTATGAAGAACCTGTAGGCTATAGTAGGAACTACATATACTAAAGAAGCATGAACGTAGATACGTTTGTTCAACATGGGCTTTTAATCAATTAATCCTAGTGTTTGGTTTTGTTCAACTATGTAATAAAAAATAGGCAGCGAGAATTGTACCTCCTATTTTTCTTGGTCCTGCTCCGTTTACAAATCTGCCGCAAAGGTGTAATGCCTCAAATTCTGTACACAAACCTGAATGATGCATCATCTCTGTTCTGGTATTAGTTGTAGAGCAACCTTTTTAACCTTCTGCTAGTTGGCTAAACGTTTTGATTCAGACGTATTTAGTGATAGATAAGGTTAAGAAATTTCAGTAAAATGATAGCCTATATAGTTCGGTTCATTGCTCTAGTGGCTGCACTGTTATAGCTTGCTAATTTAATTAATTAGGAAAGAGTACTACAGTAGACCATGTGTTTGCTGAATATTTCTTTGGGTAGGCCACTCAAGGAATTACAGTAGTATCTTCTGAACTGGTTGTTATCAAATGTGCATGGGCCGCTGGTTGCATCCTGGATAGTGCTCCAGGTTTGTAATTCGGACTTGACCTAAGGCTGCTGCTAGACATTCAAATTAAATGGGTTACGAGACTAGTAGGGGTAATGTGAGAGCTAGTGATCATTTTTAGATTTAAGACTTTAGATGGAAGTAGGACCTATGGTTCGGTTGCTTAAAGGAAATTGGTGGTTCAGTTTTGGGCATAACCCACAGCAAGTTTGTGGTTCAGTTTTACTTTTTTTTTTTTGAAACTTTTCTACTGCAGGGGAGTCCCCCACAGCCTGTTTTCACCTCTTTATTAAAGTTAAAGTATCATAATTACAGATACTTACACATATTTACAAACCAGCAAGTTTGTGGTTCAGTTTTACTATTGGTAGTAATTAGAAGGGTTCCTTGTAGTTTTTCATGATCTTTGAGAGTTTATAAGATGCAGTTAATGATGTAGCAGAGTAGGTGTTGATAGATGAGATTGTCGAAATATATGTGGTGCTTTAGTTCATACTGTCTGGAATGGTACTGTCTTCTAATTATCATCTGTACACATGTTCCATTTTGTGTGATCAATTCCGAGTTTCTTTTGCATGGCGACAAGGGGCTGCGGGAGCGACGACATCGACACGGGGCTGTGGAAGCGACGACATCGACACTGGTTGCGGTGATGGTGATCACAAGGACATCGACAAAGGGCTGCGGCGGCGACGACGGCAACACCGACACGAGGTTGCGGTGGCAACGACGACCGTGTTGCGTTGGACTTGTTGGTTTCAACAAAGTAATTAGTACTAAATACATGAGCGGTATGTATAAATTTGGATGCATGGATGAAACATCTATGTGTACTACTAGTGATGTTACTAGAGATGTATGGAAATATGAGATTATGTGCATGTATTCGTGGTTTATTATATATTTGAATTAATTTTGATTTTAGAAATGCGGTTCAATATTATTTTTCAATTTTTTTAATCCTCTAAATGATACCAGTGGCGCACATTCTTACTCGCGCGCCACTAGTATCATCATTTTTTAAAACACACAAATTGGTACTAGTGGCGCACAGCGTAGAATGTGCGCCATAAGTAACCCCTATTATAAGTGGCACGTGCGCCACTGGTAGGCTTTTTCCTACTAGTGGCGGTCTTCAATGTCCGCAGTGGTCGTTACCTCCTCGACGACGACGGCGTGCAGGTGGCCACTACATTCTTTCTTCCGCGTCGTGTCCGGCGGTGGCTCTTCAGCGTCGCTATCTCGTCCCCTTCCTCATCCACTTCCACCATGCCGGGTTCCTCCCCCTTCTACGTTCCTGCCATCGGCTTCTGGGAAAAGGCAAAAGGGGATGAAGAGGCGGAGGAGAGGATTAAATAGCGCCGTAGGGGGAAACTCTCCTCCCTTAAAATGGCACACAAAACGACGAGTTATTGAATAAAGCTGAACGACTCGATTATGTTTTAGTCGCTAGCGAGTCACGGGCGCTCTGCGCTCGCAGACACGCGTCGTCGATGCCAGGCTGAGGTTACTGGTGGCGTGTCGTTAGGTGGCGCAGTGCTACCAACTTATCATTACCGGTAGCGCCGGAGTAATTGGTGGCGTTTTCCTGAAGCGATGCCCAGAACAATAGTGGCGCTGCGGAAAGCCACCACTATACCTCTATTTTGTGCCAGCCAGGCCGATGGGTCCCACGGATGGGAAGTGTACAGGCACGTGCGCCACGCTGCTAATCAAACTATACCTGCTGCGTTTAAGATCTCGCTATGCCACCGGTAATTTTGGATGTTATTCGCGGTGTTACTGTTGCACGGCCCGCTACAAACGTTCGGCGCCCATAAGGGTTTCTCTATTAGTGAGGGAGAACGGCGCCGAACGCCCTCATTGTCAAAACCGGCAGACCTAGATCTGAGGTTTCCCCCGGAGAAGCCCGAGCAAAATGCAGAGAGCTGCAATGACGATGCCTCCCGTAAGGTAACAAAGTACATATGCCACCATCGTCCATCATGACCGAAGTCGTTTCGGTTTTTACCAGCAATCGTGCCTCCCTTTCCTCGCCGCTGACAATCAACGGACCGGAACGGGCCGTACACGGCCAAAACGAGCGGACCCAATCCTTCATTCCGGGCAGGATCTGTACGACCCCATAGGGTGCCGGCCTCCGCCTGGGTGTTAAAGGCCACCAAATGCCGCCTCCAAGAATGGTGAAGGCCAACAGCCGCCGTCGGAGAGGCCCCGAGCTGCACCGCCGGGGCGAGCCACCACCCCCACCTAGATAAGCATGTGTCGTCATTTTGGTGGCCGATCAGTGCTAGGGAGAGCCCTGCCACCGCTGTCGGCCACACGGGCTTCGCTCGACGGTGTCCGCCGGCGAGGCCGGGCGCCGTAGAGGTGGGGCTAGCTGAGGGATTTAGGGTTTCTGCTCCGCCGCCTCTAGGAGAGACGACTTGGTGTATGTTTACCTCCTCACATATTAACAATTGAATACATCTCGAATCAAACATAAGAAATGTTTAGCAAATGGGAATTCTGCCAAGTTTACTCCGGTTGGTGTCCATCTAATTTGTGTTTACTCTGTTTCTGCCAAGTTGGTTTGTATACTGCCCAGCACACTTACTCATTTGATCTGCCATATACGAATCGAGAAGTTTTATGGAACGGATGGAGTAGCCCCTTTCCGTGGTAGTTAGAGAGGTGACTCGCTGAATTGTATTCCTGCTACTACACTGGTAATTTACATGGCCGGCCGCGTCCATTGCACTATCATTTTACATAGATAAAAATAGATTGTTTGTAAAAATGAAATTGATATATTCTATCAAACAAATAAATAAGAAAAAGGGAGCCAAAATATGGTACTCCCTCCGATCCGGAAAAAGTTTGGGAGGGTTAAGTACGTTGCCACTTAACAGAAACCCCTTCTTAACACAAAAACGAACACAACGCCCTCCACATCGCTCGCTCGTCTCGCTAACGTCACTAATTACCTCATCCATTGCGCTAACGTCTACCAGGTCCAACGTCAAAACGACATGGTCTGTGGCGTAAGAATTTTCCTAGGAATACAAAAATATGCTAAAATTACACGGTCCAGTAAGAAGTCAATCCCTAGCGTAAGAAGTATAATATGCTAAAATTAACTTGTTAGATCTGTCAAAGTCAGCTAGGCTCATTGTATTCAGCTATGTATCTTGCATTATTAAACTGGCACTACAAATAGAAAAATGTATATCTCTCTACATGGTCTATACAATCTGAAGAAACACCATCTGGTCGTCTATCCAAGAACTTTATCAGAAAGTGTACAAATATTGCTATGAACACATACGCTCTGCGGCTTTGACCGTCTGGAACATGAATGGAACAAGTTCATGTAATATTGAGTGTTAAAAAATACGTATCAGGTACATCTCCATATTCTAAGTGCACATAAAGTCGTTTTTCACGATAAATCGATTTTTTTGGCGGTAGGTAGAAAAGACAAAACTTAGTGCTAAACTAAGACTATTCTTAAGAGATTTTTTTCTTTTTTTGCACAGCCCACACAGATTATCTTATTTTCTGAAACTTTACATGAGCCCATAGAATGTGGAGATTCACTTGCATATGCTTTACCATATTTTTAACAGTTTAAAATGCAAGTTTTTGGTAAAGGGAGCATATGCACCTAAGATCAAAACTGAATTTCCCAATCTATACTAAATATGTGACATATAAGTAGGTTGTCTGTGTTCAATGGTGTACCAGCCAAAAAAATTAACACATACAATGAGTGGATCAATGGGCAAGTTAACTTTTGCATAAAATGTCCTGTCAAAAAGTATCAGTGAGCGGATTTTCACACTACTCAAATCAATATATCCAAGGATTCATCTATAAAAATATAATGTTCTCAACAAGATCCAATGAAAGGGCCCGTAGGTAGGGAAGGAAAATTATAATAAAACTAACTGACAATAAATTATTGGCGTGCTGAAGTACGATGCGCGACCAATGGCACCACACTTGGTATGATTTCCCCACAAGTAGGTTGGACTGGTTGACACGATATAAATCGTTTGTGGGGATACACGTGGTTTTGGCATCACCCTTACCATATCTAAAGTAATTATTACTATATGTTTGAAGACAATTATGACATTTAAATATTTGTATGGTTGTGTTCTGATTGGGTAATAAGATCAAAGCGACTGGCACTCTCAAATGACCACTAATAAACGCAGCCAAAGAGATTCGGTAGAGATCAGCGACCAACGCGGCATCTCGATTTGTATGCAGTAGGCATGGTCCCCTACCTCCACATATAAATTGCATATGGAGTGTGTTTTCATGGGGCAAGGCTGGACCCGAAACCACGGAACTGCGGCCCATGCGGCCACACAGTTTGGGGGCATATATTTCCGTTTCTGCTTAAGGAGCTTACACTTTGGAAAATAATTATGATACCTTTTCAGCTTGCCTTGTGCTTGTCTCTATACCGCCTATTAGACAATTTTATACATCGAATGCACGTTGTTACATCATCTAAAATCTTTACTATTAAATGGGAGTCTGCGGTGGTGATGGTCCGTTCGACGTACGTTGGTACGTCCGACTCCTGCAGACGGCAGACGATCGCTGGTTTCTTGATCGTCCGATAGCCATCCTCTGCTCGATCGCCTCCTCGTGCTAAGGCCCATCTAACTTGCCCTGGCCCATTAAGCAGATGATCTACGACATAAAGCAAACAATCGAACCGAAAGAGTCGTATGGTCAATCGCTTTCCAAATATCGAACAAATAATCAATCGACGACATAAATACTTGCCAAATCACTGGTACGCTTTCCAAATAATCAAACAAATCAATCAATCTACGACATAAAGAGTTGCCAAACCACATGAACGTTCATAGATTCAAGTCTCATCTGGCAAACCCATCGTCTGTCAGCTTCTCGTCACATCACCAGGCTGTTGTGGATCAGTAGACGGTTGCCTCTCCCATGGCCGGGCTGTCTGCTGATCACCAAACCGCTGCAACACCAGTTGTCTCTCCGGTGGCCGCTACCATCTTCTCATCTGTTTAGAGGTACACAATCATCTAACAATTTTGTGTTGCTTCAATTCTAACCTTTTTCCAGGCCTATTCACAAGAAAATCGGCCACACCTGCCGGTATACAGTAGTTTCACTGAACCTGCAGCAACTTAATAGGTATCCTTCGGGCCACCCTTCTTTGCAGCCTCAGCCGCAGCCTTCTATGCCTCAATCTCGGCAACATCTTCCCACCACTGGGATCTCTTTGTTCTTCCAACCTACTGGGGTGTCATCTGTTAGTAATTGCCAGATAAAAAACAACCTAACATTTGGTTTCGGTAAATTTCACATTACAAGCTCAAAAGATCAAGCAAGGTCCAAATTTTGGATGCTGGCAGTGAAACCGATGACTGCCAGTACAGAATTTAGGTATGCTGGTATGAGTTGCAACTACCTCACTTCCAGGTTTCTCTTGAACAAGTGGAAATGCTATTAGGTTGTCCCGGTTTCCAGTAAGATTTACACACCGTATTCAACTTACTGTAGTCTGGAAAGTGCTTTGTATACCAGCTGCCTCTGGTATGATTTATACCTGTAACATGTAAATGGTTGTCAGTTCAATTCAAACCCTATAACCCCATTAAAGATATTTGCTGGCTACTGTAATGTGGCCTCTTGGTCCACATCTGGCAATGTATGCGAAAATAAAGTATCACTCGGCCCTTAAGTAAGGAGAATATATCCACGGAAATCCATTTTGAGTCGTAGGTCTAGATAATCATATTATGGAAAAACATATTTCGCAATGTTCAAAAATTTCGAAAAAAAACCGGATGAACATACAAACATTTTATGTAGGCACACAAAATTTTCCCATGGGGCAAGGCTGGACCCGAGACCACGGAACTGCGGACCGTGTGGCCACACAATTTGGGGGCATATATTTCCGTTTCTGTTTACGGAGCTTACACTTTGGAAAATATTTACGATATCTTTTCAGCTTGCCTGGTGCTAGTCTTTATACCGCCTAATACACAATTTTATACATCAAATGCACGTTGTTAAATCATCTAAAATAATATCTATGGCGACACACGTCGACCACTATTCTGACAATGGCTAGTGAGCAGGTTCTCCAACACTAAAGCTTTAGGAAGGCTAACAACACAAAAGTGTCATCGTTCCCGAATACAGTCAATCATATTATCACGTCTTTCCACCTCTAGAGAGCAGAACTGAGGAAATTCCACGCAATGGATAACAATGCTGAGACACCCACAATACCTCAACTCACGGGCACATATTAACAGTGAATTCGTGTCTAATCAACCACAAGAAATATGTAGCAAATGGGAAGTCTGCCAAGTTTACTCCATTTGATGTCCATCAAATTTGTCTTTACTGCATTTCATCCCAGCACACTTGCTCATTTTCCCTGCCCCTCCACAAGTGCAACTTGTAGTACAAGACAATAACTATTGAGTATTTGAGTTGATGCTTTCTCTCGTTGAGGTCGATCACATCTGGCATTCATTCCAGCTTATTTATTAATGACCATACAAGTATTTGGCACTATGGACCGGCCAACAAAATGATATGGGGACACGTCGGGATTGACCTTATCGTCTACCATTAAACTTGATCTGCCATACGGTGGTATGCCATCAGTGCTAACATGTCTCACGATTACTGTAGAGGGATAAGAATCATGTCAATTTACTTCTCAGTATTGTGTGGACCTACATGGGATCTCCGTGTAGATAGAGAAATGTGGGTGTAATAATTTTGGGTCAATTTTTATAATGACTGGTACATCCACATAATTAAAAAAATTGCTCGTGGACGGACCTAGCTATGAAAACAATGTGAATTTCAGACCATACTCTTTTAGTGTAATACGAGTATCTTGGGTGGTTCCTATGGTGCCTGCTTGCTTGGTCCTGCTCCCTCCATGTAATGCCATTGCAGGTCCCATCGCTAAATATGGCCCATCCTGACATTGCCAGATGTGGGCACGTTGCCTATGCGGCCCATTAAAGACATTTGTTGGCTACCGTGATGTGGCCTCTTGGTCCACATCGGGCAATTTATGGGAAAATCCATCGCAATGTTCAAAAAATTCAAAAAAAAAAATCGGATGAACATACAAACAGTTTATGTAGGCACACAAAATTTTCCCATGGGTCAAGGCTAGACCCGAGACCACGGAACTGCGGCCCGTGCGGCCACACAGTTTGGGGGCATATATTTCCGTTTCTGCTTACGGAGCTTACACTTTGGAAAATAATTACGATATCTTTTCAGCTTACCTGGTGCTGGTCTTTATACCGCCTAATACACAATTTTATATATCGAATGCACGTTTTTAAATCATCTAAAAAATATCCAAGGCGACATTAACCAATAGAGACGTCGACCACTATTCTGACAATGGCTAGTGAGCAGGTTCTCCAACACTAAAGCTTTAGGAAGGCTAGCAACACTAAGGATGGCGATGGGTAGGGTATGGGGCGGGTAGACCAATACGATACCCATACCCGCGTAGTCAATGGGTACAAAATTCTACCCATACCCGTACCCGCGGGTATGAAACTTTACCCGTACCCATACCCGATGGATACCCATACCCATTGGGTACCCAACGGGTAGATCAAATAGTACACAAGTTACTTATAATTTTACATTCACCGGTAAATTTTTTGATAAAAGAAAGACATATATCTCAACTCAATAACATATATTTGAGTACGTGACAATTATGTCAACTCAAATTGACAATTGATGACAACTTCACATAGATTCACAAACTCACAAGAATAAATGTTCGACCTCCACGGGTAAGGTATATAAACGGGTAGGGTATGGATATACCCACGGGTACGAGGTTATACCCGTACCCTACCCACGACTTAAACGGGTAAGGTACGGGTACTACCCATGGGTACAAAATTGTACCCATACCCTACCCATGCGGGTACGGTACCCGCGGGTACCTGTACCCATGGTTAAAATTGTCATCCTTAAGCAACACAAAAGTGTCGTCGTTGCTGAATACAGTCAAAGATATTATCGTGTCTTTCCACCTTTAGAGAGAAGAACTGAGGAAATTCCACGCAATGGATAACGATGCCAAGACACCCCCAATATGTAGCAAATGGGAAGTCTGTCAAGTTTACTCCGTTTGATGTCCATCTAATTTGTCTCTACTGCATTTCTTCCCAGCGCACTTGCCCATTTTCTCTGCCCCTCCACAAGTGCAACTTGTAGTACAAAACAACAACTATTGAGTATTTGAGTTGATGCTGTGTCGCGTTGAGGTCGATCGCATCGAGAATTCATTCCAGCGTATTTATTAATGACCATACAAATACTGGGCACTATGGGTCACGCCACGCTGGTTCTCGGGACACACGCCAGCAAAATGATCTGGGGACATGTCATGATAGATTGATAGACCTTATCATTTACCATTAAACTTGACGGTGTGCCATCACTACTAACATGTCTCGCGATTGCAGAGTTAAGGATCAACGCAATCAATATTGTGTGGACACACTTTGTTGATAAATAACGCAGAGACTTGCATGGTATCTCAGAAAAGATACAAAAGTTTTTTTTTTCAATTTGTATAATGATAGGTACATCCACCAGCTTGTGGATGGACTCGGTATGCAGCTACCTAGTGATAAGTGCTGATCAAATACTATGAAGTACTACCGCCGTTTCAAAATGTAAATCTTTGTAAACCTTTGACTTGCTACAAAGGTTTACATTTTGTAACGGAGGTAATATATTAATATTCGACGAGTCTTCTCCAACGAAATTATTAATTGAAGGGGCGTGCATTTGCATGTGTTTTCAGGTAATATGAGGCTTATTAATTAAACTTTTTTTAGAAAGGAAGGATTAACAACCCTGCCATCTACATTGGTTAGCTGATATGACATGCTCTCCATGCAGGTTTGGAGCGGACCAAGGAGATCATAATAGCATTGAAATTCAAGCAATAGAGTGATATACCTAGCGAGAGGTTGCGACGATCGATATGTTTAGAAAGGGCCACACGGAAGTATTACGTCCTTGTTCGGAGTGCAAAAACTTGGTTGGGATCAGCCCGTTTATTGGCACTATTAGATATCACTTGCATCAGAATGGTTTCATGCTGGTTACACGTGGTGGATAAGTCACGGTCAGGAGAATGTTGCAGACGAAGAAGGGCAAAACAGCAACGACGAACTGCTAGAAGGAGACACTGATGACCCGTTCGAACATGATGACGAACATATCGGACATGAGGAGGATGCCGGAAATGAAGAAGTGAGGTTCGGAGATGAAGAAGAACTGGATGATACACAGAACACGCAGTTGTTGGCTTGAGTGGTGAAAGACCTTAATTTCAAAGAGTTGCCTTTAGAGAGACAGCCAAGTTGGCGCAACTAGAGGCGTACTCAATAACTCTTTTGTATCCTCGATGCGACCCCGAGCACACCCGCCTAAACGTCACGCTCAAACATCTAAATATCAAGGCATAATTCAGATGCAGCGACGCAAGTCTCAATGCATTTTTGAAGTATCTACGTACGCAAAGTTCTTCCCAGGGACAACTTGCTCCCTACAAGTGTCGATCAGGCCAAAAAGATCTGTGCCCTCTTGATTTGCCACACACAAGATACCATGCGTGCATCAAGGACTGCATCATTTATCACAACGAGAGCGCGAAAAAATAGTGTCCATAGTGTGGTGAATCCCGATAAAAGCGTGAAAGAAAAGCTCCTCGGAAGGTCGTATGGTACTTTCTGCTCAAACCCCATCTGCAACGTTAATTTGCAGATGTTAAGGAAGTAGAGCTCATGCGTTGGCACAATGAAAGGAAGACATATCTAAATGTGCTAAAACATCCTGCACATGGTTGCCAGTGGAAAACACTCGACAGTGAATTCTTTGATTTCGGGCAGAACCAAGGAACTTAAGGTTGGGTACGAGTACAGATGGACTAAATATTTTTGACAACCAGAATAGCATACATAGCACTTGACCTATTTTTGTATGGAACTACAACCACCCCAAGCTTTTGCATGAAGCGGAAGTATATACACATGTTTATGCTAGTTCAGTGGCCCAAATAACCCGGGAGGGATACTAATTTGTATCTACTAGTAGTACAATGGCCCAAACAACCCGGGAGCGATATTAATTTGTATCTCGAGCTATTCAAGGAGGAGTTAAAAATATAATGGGAAGTCCGGTTGGTGTCCATCTAATTTGTGTTTACTGCGCCTCTGCCCAGCGCATTGACTCCTCTGCCCTGCCCCTCCACTAGTGCAAATTGTACGAGCCAACGAACATTGAGTTGATGCTTTGTCGCATTCATGTCTATCGCATCTGGCATTCATTCCAGCTTATTTATTAATGACCATACAAATATTGGGCACTATGGACCGGACAACAAAATGAAATGGGGACACGTCGAGATTGACCTTATAGTTCACCATTAAACTTGATCTGCCATACGGTAGTATGCCATCAGTGCTAACATGTCTCACGATTACTGTAGAGGTATAAGAATCATGGAAATTTACTTCTCAGTATTGTGTGGACCTACACGGGATCTCCGTGTAGATAGAGAAATGTGGGTGTAATGATTTTTGGTCAATTTTTATAATGACTGGTACATCCACTTAACTAAAAAAATTGCTCGTGGACGGACCTAGCTATAAAAACAATGTAAATTTCAGATCATACTCTTTTAGTGTAATACGAGTATCTTGGGTGGTTCCTATGGTGCCTGCTTGCTTGGTCCTGCTCCCTCCATGTAATGCCACAACAGGTCCCATCGCTAAATATGGCCCATTAAAGACATTTGCTTGCTACTGTGATGTGGCCTCTTGGTCCACATCTGACAATGTATGGGAAAATAAAGTATCACTCGGAACTTGAGTAAGGAGAACATATCTACGGAAATCCATTTAGAGTCGTAGGTCTAGATGATCATATTATGGAAAAATATATTTCGCAAAGTTCAAAAATTTTGAAAAAAAATCTAATGAACGCACACACATTTTTTGTAGGCGCACAAATTTTGTTAAGAAAAGACATTTTATGTGCCCTGTGTAAAAAAGACAAAAGCATGTCCCATAAAAAGTTATTTTCGAGCACCAAATTTGTCTTTTTATACCGAACCAAAAAAATATTATTTTTTCGTGAAACTTTTTGTGCCAAATGTTAAGAGGTACACCCAAAATTTTATTTATGATTTTTTGACATTTTAAATATTTTTTAAAATTTTCTTTCATAATAAGACTAGATGCTCCTATGAGCCAAACCGCAGTGTCCACATATCTAGTGCTACGTAGCACTTGCGTCCTACCAGATTCCAGGTGAATCTGGGCCGTCCAAACTGGTCCAAGGGACAGGATCAAGCAATCCTTTACCTTGGACTCTACTGGATGGTCCATATTCGCGCGGAATCACCTAGCACGAAAGTGTTATGTAGCACTAGATATCGAGTAAGGATTGTAAATGGCATGGGCCTTATTTTTCTTTTTTGACTTGTAAATGTCATGGGTCTGATGCTATATATATATATATATGAAAATGGTTCTGTACTCCTAGGCGTACGTACTCTCACGTTCAATATACCACATAGGTGAATCATATATATCTCTTTATCATTTTTAATATACTTCATTATTTAATAGTAGATACCCCAAAGTGAGTTATATGAAAATTTTCATTTGAATCTATATATTTTATATTATTTGCACATATACTGCTTTTTTGTACGTAATAAGGGTATATAAAAAATTTGAGGACTATGGTGATAGTTTTTTTCATACTATTTGAATTGAGTTATCTTAGAATAATTAATGAGGTATATAAAAATTATAAAGAGGTATAATACCCTCATATGTGAGGTATATTGAGTATGGGAGTAAAATAGTGGGCTACCTACCCGGGTAGCTACGCACCCACTGGTAACCATTAGATCCAACTCGGTTTGATACAGAGAGCATATGTAGATCACAGAGAAACTAACAGAAATGCTAACGCACTCACTGCCGTTTCTGTTTTTTCACTTTTTAGCCATGCGTTCCATTCGTCTCAATAAAGACCAGACCCACACGGCAACCTCTCACCCCACTTAATTCCAATCCTTTTCCTCTCTCCTCCAAAACACAACTGCTCCTCCTCCCACCTCCAACGCCGGTCGACCATGCAGAAGAAATTGGTGGTCATGGGGGCGGCCAGGAGGTAGGGCATGGCGGTGATGGAAGCTTCTCCGCCAAGATCCACTTCAGCCACCGGTGCTCCAGAATCTTCTCTGTTGAGATCTACGCTGGCCATGGGTGCTCCGGATCCGATCTTCTCTGTCAAGATCTAGTTCGTCAAGCTCTAATCTGTCGTCAGAGCCGTCGGATCCGAGCTCCATACCCCCGGATCTCCCAAGATCTGGATTTTTTGTTCATTTTCCTGGTTCTTTTTTTATTGAATTTTGTTTGTAAAATATCTTTGAGGATGGCATTTTGAATCAATTCTTGATGCTCAGATCGGTTCTTCTCTCCTGTTCCTGGAATCTCTCATGCATGCTGGTCACGTTTTGTAATTAATTCTTGATGCTAGTCCGGAATCTCGCATGCACATGGTCAGATTGATTCTTCTATCTTGTTCTCTGAATTATTTCGTACGGTGGAATTTTTCCTTCCTAATATGAAGGAAGGTCTCTACATGGTATTTGATTAGGAGATTTCCTTCATTATATATGCAGTACATATTTTTAAACACTTAAGCCATGTCCATCGCGCTTGGCAAGTAACTTCGGAATCCGCCAGCAAATTAGGGCCTCCAGCATTTTAGTCGCAATTCGGCATGTAAAAGTAACAAAAAAATGTTCTGTTGTGTGAAGCGATTCACTTCTTTTTCATGTGTAAAAGTAACAAAAATTGTTTCTGTTCTTTGATGCGATTTGCACAGTTCTTTTCTTGGATGTAAAAAAATGCTCATGCATGCTCGGATCTGATTATTTTGGATGCTCAGATCTGTAAATGTAAAAATTTCGAAAATTGGATGCACAGAAAATTTCGCAATTGGATGCTCATTTCTGAATGGCACTTGCGGGGCGTCAGTATCTGAGATGCTTTCTGTCTTTACAATTTATTTTTTAGTTTGCTAATTGAATTATTAAGACGTACTAATAACACTCCAAAACAAACGTTCCAATAGCACCACCAGTTTCATCGAGATATTTCGTAGTTTTTCATCGAAAGAAGCATACATAGTGGGCGTGTACGATCGGTATGAAGTAGCGTTCTGCCCCGGTTCGCAGTTCGTGCGGAAGAAAAGACATACAGGAAGAAGACTCCAAAGGGAAGAACTGGCTTTTGATACTGCATAGACACGACAGCAGACACGATATAATTACTTAGTAGAGACACGATATAAATTACTCCCTCCGCCTAAAAATAAGTGTCAAATTTGACAAAAAATGGATGTATTTATACATGAAATATGTCTAGATACATTCACTTTTTGATAAACTTAAGACACTTATTTTGGTACGGAGGGAGTAGTAGGTTGCACATAGGTCGGGACAGGGACAGGCTCCACCGACGACACGATCCCGTACGAGATTTAATCGCGGCTGTCAAAAATATGACAAATATGCAATGCAATCCTCAACCCCGCACTCTCGTTCGTGTCTATTCCGTCACGCTGCAAGATACCAGAACGGCCTGCATGTAACGGGGAGACGAAAACGGTGTCAACTCGTAAGGACGCTATCAAGGACATCCCAGCCGGGTGTGATCTGCTACTATCTCTATCCGACGGCTAGCAAGGTACGCACAGCTACCCGCCCGGGTAGAAAATCCGCGTCGATATAGTACGCCTAGGATCTACTATTAAATAAT
The DNA here is from genome assembly GCA_947311845.1 of Poa pratensis. Classification (NCBI taxonomy): domain Eukaryota; kingdom Viridiplantae; phylum Streptophyta; class Magnoliopsida; order Poales; family Poaceae; genus Poa; species Poa pratensis. The sequence continues at coordinate 82,196,568 of CAMZMU010000037.1, read as the reverse complement.
GAAGTATATTAAAAATGATAAAGAGGTATATATCAATAAATCGGGCATGGAGGACCATGGCCGGCGCATATTGAAGCAATTGATAATGTATTATCAATCATCCGGGCGGGGTAGTCAATAAAAAAAAAACATTTGTTGAAAATTTAGCCAGTTAAGCTTTGGAGTACGCATGCTTATGCCACCATGTATGCATGTAAGAAGATGTTGTTTCATGGACAACCAAAAGATCTCAAGCAAGAATGATGTATGAAGAGGGCAATAATATGAAGTCTATGAGTATAGCCACTAAGGTATCCAGCTTTGGAAGCGTGCCCTGGAAGACTGCCACCAATGCAGGACACCTGTCCTGCAGTACACCAATTATATGGCTTCTACTGTGTAATACAGTAAAGCCAATAATATGGCCGATACTGTGCCACCGACCGTCAATTATCGGTGCCATGACGTGTCCTTGAAGAGAAGCTGCGAGATGAGCCACGCAGGCAGCGGGAGAGGCTTCCTCTTCCCCTATATAAGGAGGAGCCGGGCTTCAGAGAGGGGACATCGGCACACAACACCAGCAATCCAGCATCCCGAGCAGAGAGTTCATCAGCGATCTTGCTGCTCAGTAGTAATGTAGTACTCCCACCACCAGTGCAATAAAATTCATTGTAATCAAGAAGTTGTAGTAGAAGAGTGGAGTCCTTAGTAAGGTAATCTCCTCTCCTGTGTGTAAACCCTTCGGGGGATCCCGAAAGGGAAACCCGTATGTATCCTATATTGTGGAAATGAAGTAGTTCTGTTTTTCCCTTGATCTTGTTAGCATGTTTATATGGGTTGGGTTCTTATGTTAGGGATCCTATAGGAGAAACCTCTGCACGTAGTTCTCTGTTTAGCCGAGTAGCGTTAATGAGAACATGGTAGCCGTAGAGAAGTGTTCCCTTCGGGTGGAACTGCCTGGGAAGACGATAAGAAAATGCCCCTTATAAACCTGTCTAAGAACATTTAGGGAAAGAAACTTAGTTACTTCTGAAGCGATATAGTTAAGCATACGGCGAGTACTGAGTAGGATTTTTTACATCTCTGAGAACACCACCTATAGCTCGTTGGCCTCGCCAGCCTAAAAGATTCTGCAAAATAATTAAAAGTGAATTAAGTGTGAACAGGAAAAAACGCGACGATTTTTTACTGTTCAAACAGTGTTTTTGAATCTGTAATAGTGAATAGTGATTAGTGAATAGTAAGATTAGAATTTTAAATCTGCACGAGCTGTCTCTCTCGTGCTCATAATTGCTGAATCTTTAAAATCTGCACGAGCTGTCTCTCTCGTGCTCATAGTTGTGTTATCCCTCTAAAATATTGGTATCAGAGCAAGGTTTGGACCTTCTGTATAACCCAGTCCTTCTTTCAAACATACCCATATGATAAACTTGCTGAGGCTTTATTTTTCTCAGCGTATCTTTTTGATATATTTCCATGTCTCTTTGTATGTCTATTACTTCTTCCAAACTATCAACGTCATCATTGTTGGCTAATTTTTTTTTTAATAATACATTTATTTAATTAAAATTGAAAAATATAACGGAAAACTACGAAATTACAGGAATAATACGGCCTCGGCTAGATTTGGGCCGACAGGACCTCGTCGGCCAGAGTTGGGCCGACAGGACCTCGTCGGCTTAACTCCAGCCGACTGCTTTGCATGGCGGGCCACGCCTGCGGCCGACAGGCCTTTCGGCGTGACGTGGCCTCCCGTCGGCCCAAGCCTGGCCGACAGGCCCCTTATCGGCTAAAGCCTGGCCGACAGGGTGCTGATTAAGAATCGGCCGAGCCTTCTTCTTCCTGCTCGCGTTCTTCTTCTTCCTTTCTTCCTTTCTTTCTCACAGCAGCTCCTGCTGCCCGATCTGTCAATCCAACCAACAATTCTTCCTGCATGTAGTGTTAGAGAGTTTAGACAGCTCAGATATACATTGGGTTAGGATTTTGTGCAATTTCGTGTTGTTTGGTTAGAGCAATGGTGTAGTTTAGGTGGAGGTGGTGGTGGTGGAGGGTGGTGGTGGTGCAGCGTGGTGGTGGAGTGTGGTGGTGGTGGTGCAGCGTGGTGGTGGTGCAGCGGCGGTGGTGACGGTGGTTGTCCATTGAATCGGCACGCTTCAAGGGTATGCATTTTTTTGACTAATTAGTATTTACTGTTAATTATGTACGCATTAGTGTTAAGGTGGTAGTGTGATATTGATATTGCTTGGTATTTATTGCGCTACTAATATTAAGTACATAGATGTTGCCGGTTATAACAGTAAATTGGTGTCACATTAGTGCGCATCCTTCAATTAGTGTGGATCAATGTTTTTAAATTAGAGTATGTTTTTATCTGTCATAAGTGTGGATCAGTGTTTTAAATTTAGAGTTTGATTTCATCTGTAAGTAGTCTGTAATTTAGGCTTTTAATTTAGCTGCGCGAAGATATGGAACAAGTATATTTGATCAGTCCGGATGTGGATGAGAACCATCGCGCAAAGATATTACAGGAGCGTAGCCTCGAGCCTCTAATAACTCGAGGACAGAGGGAATATTGGTAGATACACCCTGCTTGGGAGGAGAGGTACATGCCTAATTGATTTTTTTCGTGTCATATATTATCTGCATTAATTTTCTTGTTCGCTACATATATATGATTACGAATTTATATTTGTTTGCAGGTTGAAGTGGGCTGGGCTTTTACCTTTCGCGCGTCTAGTAGAGGCCACTGCGGAGTCTTCATGCATGGTGATAGACAACTGTCTTCTCACATGCTTAGTGGACAGATGGAGGCCCGAGACCCACACGTTTCACTTTCGATGGGGTGAGATGGCTCCTACTCTCGAGGATGTATCTTTCTTGCTTGGGCTGCCGTTGGCGGGTCAGCCCATAGGGCCGTTGCAGGCCCCAGAAAATTGGGAGCACGAGATGTCACTTCGCTTTCAGGGTATAAACCCTAATGCTGGAGTGTTTAGGTCAGAGAATCACGGACCTAAGCTTGGATGGTTACTGGATTTTCAGGTACGCACTGTTTTATTTACATGCATCAATTTATATACAGAATGCAATGTTTCGCATGCATCGTTTCATTTCACTGACATAATTTATTTTGAAATGTACAGATACAGAGGTTTCCTGCTGGCATTCCGCTGAATGCTACACAAATCACTAGGAGCCTTGAAGCATATATCAAGAAAGGAGGTTCGAGGTACACTTACCTTCTGACAAGCTCACATGCATATCGTTAACAACCCAAACACACCTTTTTGTGAAAAGATTACGGAGTACATGGATAGGAAGATGGCAAAAGCTCGTACTCATGCTGTGCAGGCCATAGGAAATCAAGAAAGGAGGTTCGAGGTACGCTTACCTTCTGACAAGTTTGGTTGCGGAAATCAGCTCAGAACGCACGAGGTGCGAATTGGAAATGAAGCCCGACCAACATGTGACTGCACATGCAATAAACCAAAATTGCTTCACCTGCCCTGCTCCCATGTATTGGCTGCGTGTGGGCAACTCGGACTATCAGCCATCTCGTTCGTTTCACCATATTATTTGAACGAGTCTGTTCTTAATACCTGGACCGGTGAAATGGTGGGATTTCGAGCTGTGGGTAATTTTAACACGGTTGACCCTAATGAAAGGCAGTACATCCCCGACCCAAGGCTACTGCGTCCTGGTAGAGGTAGACGACCGTGCAAGCGTATCAGAAATGGTATGGATGAATCTGAAGCCGGAGGCCCGACAGTGCAATGTTTCTTGTGCAATGATTTTGGTCACAGGGACACTGCTTGTACAAAATTCCCACCTACGAATGCTGCTCCACGTGGACGAGGCAGCCGAGGACCAAGAGGAAGGGGAAGAAACTAGGATGTTTTAAATTTGGACTGTGCTTTTATTTATAATAATGTGGATCAATGTTTTAAAATTGGACTATGTTTTTATCTGTAATATGTGTGGATCAGTGTTTGTAGACTATGTTTTATATGTGTGCATCAGTGATTTAAATTTGGAGTTTGATTTCATCTGTAATTTGTCTGCATTTGTGTGGCTAAAAAAGAGGAGGGAGAGGTGAAAAAAAAATCAACAGCCAGTCGGCCCAGCTTGGGCCGATAAGGGCCCGCCGGCCAGGCTTGGGCCGATAGGGCCTAGTCAGCCTGGCTCTGGCCGACAGATTTCGCTGACAGGCACAGGGCGGCCGACAGGCCAAATCGGCCCAAGCCTGGCCGACGGGCACTTATCGGCCCAAGCTGGGCCGAGGCCGTATTATTTTTGCAATTTCGTTATTTTGCGTAATATTTTTTGAATTTAATTAAAAAAATGTATTATTAAAAAAAATTAGCCTCGGCCGCAGGCGTGGCCCGCCATGCAAAGCAGTCGGCCAGAGTTCAGCCGACGGGCACTTTTCGGCCCAACTCTGGCCGACGAGGTCTTGTCGGCCCAAATCTGGCCGAGGCCGTATTATTCCTGTAATTTCCTAGTTTTCCGTTATATTTTTCGAATTTAATTAAATAAATGTATTATTAAAAAAAAATTAGCATCATTGTTGCTGCATGACATTCTATTCCTTATTGTTAGTGGCTTAGAATCTTCTCTTATTAATTGGAGGCTTCTGCCTCTTCTAGTTTTAGATATGTCCATTTTTCTGAATTAATATTTCTTGATGATGATAATATTCCGGATGAGGCAAACACAATTTCTTTGCTGCTTTCTAGATTTTTTAGATTTTCTAAAATCTGGATTAACAACTGCAATATTGTGTTATTCTGCCTTATTATTATTTTGGAATCTTCTTTTGGTGAGTCTTGATTAGAGAATCCTATAGAAGGTATTAAGTATTTTTCTACCTCTTTTAATGCTTGGTTATATTCGTTCATGCAACTATGAAAGGATCAAAGATTTTACCTCTTGTACTAGCAATTTTATTTCAAGTAAATCTTGCCACGTTTCTGGTCTTGAAGATGATTCTTTGCTTTTGTTCAGATTATGATTTATATGTTTTCCTATGGATAGGACTTCTTCTTTAATATAATCGTTATTCTTACAAATGGTATTTTGTCTTAACTTTGCTTCTTCTATTTTATGCAAAGCTAGGTCAAGTTTACTATTTAACCCAAAGCACCTTTCTACTAATTTTTGATATTCTTGAAATAAATTTGCAAATTTTTGATCTAAAATATCTTGCCTCTTTCCCCAAGATATCAAGAGATTATATATTAGATCTACTACTAGATTTAACTGGCTATTAGCAGTATGCCAAGTATGCTCTTTGAGGAATTTATTCTGCACCTTATGTCAATATTGTCTGTAGTTTTTATTACCTTTCCTGTATTCACTTCCAAATTTAAATACTTTAATTTTTCAATGATTGAACGTCCAAACCTTGCTCTGATACCAATATTTTATCAAATGTTACATATATTCCTGCTTTTTCCCATCAAATAAAACATATAACGGCATCATTGGGCGTGCCTCAATTTCTGCTGATTTTGGCAATATTTTATTTATCTCGTTAAAATATTCGGCCATGCTATTAAGGACTGAGCAGAAGTATCCTTTATTATCTTTTGCATTATTTGCCTGGTACCAAAAGTTATCAAGTAGACATTGCTGTCTATTGTTGACGACCACATGGCGCTTGGGATTAAAGTTGAATGTATTTGGGGGAAATATTGTTAGAGCATTTTCAGCTCCAAATTGCATTTTCTCCATTGATGAAGTGGGAGAGTTCCCACGCTTCATTTCTGCAGGATAGAAGATCGAGAAAATACGTCAGGTAAATTATTATCCTTACCTTTAATATGCTCAAATATAACTTTATATCCATTTCCAGCTATAATATCTTCAAATAAAACCCATCTTCTAGTAGAGCTCTTCTTGCTATTTATCTGATTATAATACCTACATATTGCTTCACAGTCGGTTCGTACTGTAAATTCTTTAAATCCTAAGTATAACCTAAATGCGTTTATGGAATGGACAACTGCAAGGATTTCTCTATCAATGTTATTCACTGTTTTTAATTTATAGCTACCTGAGGCATATCTGCATGTTGTCTCTTCTGCCTTAGCAGAGTATTTATTTGGCTTTTGTTTTAATATAGCTCCCCATCCTATTTGGGATGCATCTGTTTCAATTATAAAATATTTATCATCTAGAGGTAACTCTAAGGGTTTCAAATTTTTAACCTTTTCCTTTATGGCCTGAACTAATTTTATGTCTTCAGAATTGAAATATTTTTTACCATTATTTCTTAATTTAGCATATAAAGGTCCAACAAGCTTTGCTAGGTTATCTATATAATTCCTTGCATAGTTTACTATTCCTAAGAATTGTTGTAAAACCTTCTTATCATTCATAGTATCTGGAAATTTTAATATCTTCTTAGCAATATGCTCTTGTAGGTATATTTTTCCTTCTCCTATTTCATGTCCTAAGAAATTAATCTTTTCTTTGCAAATTTCCATCTTCTTTTTTGACAATATTAACCCATTTTGCTCTACCTTTCTAAAGAAGACTTCTAAGTGCGCAATATGCTCTTTATAAGATTTTGAAAATACAAGCAAGTCATCTACATAGACTAATATGAATGCTTGGTTTTCATTAAATATATTTTGCATTTTTCTTTGAAATAATGCAGGGGCATTTTTTAATCCTAAAGGCATAACAAGCCATTCGTAATGGCTCTGATACCAATATTTTTGCATATATCTTTACCGAGATATTTTGTAAATGTGTTATACTCATGTAGTACTTTGGTAACCTAAATTGTAGAGATGTGCGGACGCGATCAAGTTCCGATATGCTCCACTAGCGGATGAGGATAAGATGGCCGAGATTTTTGAGCAACACAGTGTTACAAATGAGTATGCTAGGGTACGAGTTCCATCATCTCAAGTAGGGACCTCTCATGTCGACCTTGTGAATGATGGTGACTCTGGATGTGAAGAAGTTACACCTATTTCTGGTAAACGTGGAAAGAAGAGAGCATGTTCTTATTCACCTAGTCCAACAACAGTTGAAAAGGTGGCAAAGGATGATGTTGAAAAAACAGCATTTGTGCGTATGGTAGATATTTTTGAGAAAAGGGAACATAGTAGAAATTCTGCGACAACTCAGCCTCAAGTGACTTGTGATCCTGTGAGAGAAGAGTTTAAAAAGATGATGACCTTGGTTGTTCAAGATGGAGGTTTGCCGGGAAGTGATGAACATTTTTATGCTTCGCAGATGTTTATAAAAAAGAATATCGTGATGCATTCAGTTGCTCTTGTTTCGAGGACACCGAGCCTGGTGTCATACTTGGATGGATCAAGAGGACATGGGAGATGTTTATGAAAAATAAGTAAAGAGAAGATATGATGTATTATTTAATTTGAACCTATATGTATCGTTGTGAACCTATTGTTTGCTATAAATTTGTGTTGTGATGAACCTACCGTTGAACTTTGACTTGTATTGTGATGAGCTTGTCGTTTGTTTTTTGACTTGTAATGTCATGAATCTATCAGTTGCTCCACGACTTGCATTGTGAACCTTTTACTTGTTATCAATCTGTCTAAATTTTAATTGTATGTTACGTATGTTTTTCATGTGTTAGATGGATATATCAATTGATAAAGAAGAGGAAGAATTTGAGATGTGCATGCTTGCAATGGGATATTATCTTCAGCGACATGAGAGGGTTCCATATGCACCAAGAAGAATACCAACGATGACAGGCCTCCAGTGGGTGGAAGAGAAAGAACAAGATGGAAGAAAGTTCTACTCTATGTTCAGAATGCGGAGGTCAGTGTTTTACCCATTACATGACTTGTTGGTTGAGAGATATTGTCTTAAGTCAACTTGCAACATGTCAAGCAAAGAAGCATTAGCTCAGTTTTTATGGCCTTTGGAATCACTCCAGAGCACCGATAATGTCTCAGATCGATTTGAACATAGTCGATCAACTATTAATAAGAAGTTTCATGAGGTTTTGGAGTGTGTTTATCGTATGGCGGGTGATTATATTGGACCTGAAGATTCTACATACACACAAGTTCACCCAAAACTAAGGGGGTGTAAATTTTGGCCTCATTTCAAGAATGCCATCGGAGCCACAGATGGAACACAGATTCCTTGCATTGAGCCAGCACAAGATCAGCCTAAATACCGCAACAGAAAAGGTGTTACAAGTCAAAATGTCATGGGAATATGTGATTTCGATATGAGGTTCACTTTTGTAGTTGCGGGATGGGCCGGGTCTGTACATGACACACGTGTATGGTCTGCTGCTAAGGTTGAGTATGGAAATTATCCACACCCCCTTGAAGGTAATCATCGTACATGGATAGTACACAAGTTCGTACTATTTTTAATTAATTGCTAATGGCCAATTATTATTTTGTATCACTATAGATAAATACTATCTCGTTGACTCCGGATATCCAAATAAAGTTGGATATCTAGCACCTTACAAACAATAGTGGTACCATGTACCCGAGTTCCAACAGGCACCTCCACGCGGGAGAGAGGAGACCTTCAACCATCGCCATTCATCTCTACGAAACACCGTTGAAAGAGCATTTGGTGTTCTCAAAATGAAGTGGCGAATTCTCTTAGGCATAACAAGGTACAAGCCAGAGGTGCAAGCGATGATCATAAGTGCTTGCATGTGCCTCCATAACTTTATTCGTGACAGCAATCTACGCGATGAGCATGTTGACAAGTTTGATACAGATGGATATGTTCATGTGGAGAGTGCTTCTCATCCAAGTGTTGCACCCGTAGATGATGGTACAATGACGCAGTACGTGATGCTATTGCTCAGTCTCGTGCCTTGATTATTAGTTGCTACAGTATAAGATGTATTATCGTGACCCAGTTGCTATAGTATAAGATTGTATTATCGCGACCGCTTTTGTTTGGAAGAAAACTTGTAATAATTTGATGACCTTTTTTTAATAAGATGTTTCTCAAGTACGACACATCTCATTTTCTAATAATTATTATTTTAATATGTTTGTAAATCAGTTTACTATTCTCATATCCGATACATATAGCAGATAACACACAATATAATTATATATCAATACAAAAATACATACATTTTGACATACAACTCACATATTAAGCTGAGACCACATAAGCTGCCGAAAAGAACTGGACTACAATTTCTCTGGGGCTTATTTCCACAGCAGTTTCTCTGGGGCAGCTAAGCTTCAGCCGTTTCTGCAAAAGCCTAACCCGAGAAGCCATGGCAACACACTCCCATTGGTAGCGGCACAATGAAAACTATATACTAACTTTCCATATTTCCCTCCTAAATTTTCATCACTCCCATTTCCATTGTCCGCCCAGCCACTCTCGTTCCTGCCCAGCTCACGACATCGCCACGGGTCGTCGGCCGATGCCGCAGCTCGGAAGCCACGAAAGAAGTGTGTGGCGAGGCGACTGGAGGGGATGTTGGACGGCATATTTTGGGCGGCGGCTGTATGACGACCACAGCTTATCACGGCTGATCGCAACGGCCTACATGTGGTAGGCGGTATCAAGAAGGTGGCGATCAAGGCGTCGCTGGTTGAAATCCAAGTCGACGGGCAAGCAACAGAACCAGAGGGACGCAAGGGAGCACCAATGAAATCTGCCCTATGTCCTAGTCCTTGTGTTCAACTTTATCATGGAAATTTCATGATACATTGTAGATCCAATGGAGATTTATTGATCCTTGGTGTTTTCAGATGGTAATTTCATGACACATTCAAGTTCAAGTGGAACAAAACTTTCTCATTTATTGTTGAGCTTGTTGCCTCTTTATTCCTTTCGGGCAATGCAAAATCATTTATTGTTGAACAAAACTTGCTCAACAATATTTGTTTTCAGACCTCCGCTCATCTGGAACAGCAAAATATTGTTGTGAAGGGAACAAAAAGTAAATAAAGCAGTAGTGGCGTAGTAGTAAATCAAGCTGCTCTCTTCACGAGGTGGGCCCGTAGTGGCTTCTTCATGACGACCGAGAACTGGGCAGTCTCAGAGAAGACGTCCACCTCCTCGGCCTCCCTCCACTCGAATGCAAGCACAAGGCTGGCCACAAAGTATTCGAGGTGCGCCGTGGCCAGGCTGATGCCGGGACAGCCTCTCCGTCCTGCTCCGAACGGCATCATCTTGATTTCCTTGGTGCCGGTGATGTCCACTCCCTCGCCGTCCCCGCCCGCGAGGAACCGCTCCGGTAGGAATTCTGTGGGCTTCTCCCACATCTTGTCGTCCATGGACAAGTCGGCCACCATGAAGTTCACGGCGGTGCCCTTGGGGATGACGCACCCGCCGAGCTCCATGTCCTCTGTCGAAGCGTGCGGAACCACCGTGTGCGCAGGCGGGTGGCGCCGGAGGCCCTCGAGCACCACGGCCCGGAGGTACGGCATCCGCTGCAGCTCCTCCAGCTGTAGATCATCTGCGTCGGAGACTGATTTGATCTCCTCGTACAGTCTGTCCTGGATGTGCTGGTTCTTCACCAGCTCCGCCATGATCCACTCCAGGGTCGCGACTGTCGTGTCCGTCCCTTCGTTCAGGAGCTCCGAGCACAGGGCGAGCACCTCGTCGTCGGTCAGGCACCGTCCACCGTCGAAGTCGAGCCTGAGGTCCAGCAACGAGTCCATGTACGACTGCGGCAGCTTTTTCTTGCCTGTTGACGTTCTCCTCCGAGCGTCCACCACCAAGGGCAGGCACAGCTTCTGCACCTTGCCGCGCATGGCGTCCATGCGGCCGCCGAAGAGGCGCATCGCGAGAGGCGGGAAGAGCGTCAGGACAGTTAGCTTGCTGGCGCCATACATGAGGAGTTCCCGCAGCGCGGCGACAATGCCACGCACGGAGTCGTCGTCCATCCGCTCGCCGAAGCACATGCCAACGACGAGGTGGAACATGGCGAGCTGGAACGCGTCCCTGACGGCGACGCCCGCGCTGCCTGCTTCCTCTTCCTGCTGCTGTCGCCTCACCAGCTCGCCCGTCAGATCGGCGAGAACGGACGCCCGCAGCGGCGCGAACTGCTGGAGCACGGCCGGGCGCGCCATCGCCGACACCAGGTTTCTGCGGAGGACCCGCCAGAGCGGGCCGTAGTTGGCGGACGCAATGGTGATGCCGCCCAGGACGAAATCAAAACTGCGGCTGGCGGCCGGCCGGTCTGCCAAGGCGGCGCCGCGACCGACGAGCGCGGTATGTGCGAGGTGGCGGTCTGCCACGCTCACCTGGAGGCGGTGGCCCACCCGGACGCCGAGCACGGGGCCATAGCGCTCGTGGAGGCGCCTCTCGGCGTTCAGGATTTGCGTAGAGTCTTCAAAGCGCTGCCAATATAGCAGGTTCCCAAGCAGAGGGAGGCCAGCAGGCCCTGGAGGTAAGCGGCGGCGGGATTTCCGGACTAATTGGAGGATGAAGAAGACGACGAGAGGAATGAGAACAGTAGCTGCGGGAAGGAGGAGCTCCATATTATTGGTACTGTGCTTGTGCCAGTAAAATGGTACTACTCAGCTTCTTGATGATGCAAGATATATATACTGAGCCAAAGCGAGCGTCCAGTGAGTATAGCTGGCCAAATGGGCCGGGTCAAACGGGACGGCACATGACACGGGATTTTCGGCCCGGACCGAGCAGGGCCCGATACGAACTAATCGTGCCTGGCCCGCGGGCCACTCGTGCTCGTGCCGAGGTTTGCTTTCAAGCCGGGCTGGCCCAACACGACTTATTCATGTTGGCACGCGGCTCGGCACGGTCCGGCATGTAGCAGGGCCCGAGCGGGCACGAAAGCACGTTGTCGCCATGTCGAGCCTCTGTCGTGCCCGTGCCGGAGCGGGCACATATGCCCCCATGTCGATGGCGTTGTCGGGCTGGAGCGGGCACAGATTCCCCGTTTCGTGTCATGCTCGTGCCGGGCGACATGGCCCACGAAGGGCACATCAGCATGGTTGTGGCCCGGCTGGCCGTTTTGGCACGTTTTAGGCACAAAAAATTCAAATTTTGAATTTTGAACCCCTTAAGCCAATATTTTCTGCTATAATAGGCCCACTCACACTCATCATTTTCCACACTCATCCCACACTTCTCCTCCCACACTTCTTATCCCATGGATCCGTCTCCCCGCTTTAACCCACATCCCGATGGGTTTATCCCGGAACCGATGTTCTGCTTTCCAACCGGATCTTTAGGACTTAGTGCCAAAGATATCACCTACTTAGAATCATCACCTACCCCCCAAATCCAGTTTGCTGCTAGCCAAGCGCCCTCTTCATCCGCTGCTGGTTCGAGTAGTGCCGCCACTTCTAGTAGTGCAGACGCCACCTCCTCTACCTCTAGCGGCGCAAAGAGACATTGAACCTCATTGGTGTGGGTGGAGGGCCATTTCGAGTATCGGTGCATAATACTCGAAAATGGCACGAAAGAACACCAAACGGTGTGCAAGTGGCCTGATTGCAACAAGATCCTCACCGCGCCTCGAAGTTGGGAACCAGTCACTTGGAACGGCACACAAGATCGCACCAGCCGGCGAGGTCACAAGCGTCGGCAAGAAGACATGGCGATCTACCTTTTGCCCCCGACGGCCAGGTATGTAACTTCAACTATGATCTTGCTGAATCTCGTAGAGGACTATGTCATGTTATAGCTGCACATGATTTACCGTTTGGTTTTGGGGAGTATCCCGCTGTTGTAGATTGGATTAGATCTTGTCATAATCCACAATATCAACCATTTCTAGGCATACTACATCTAGGGATATAAAAAACTAGCCAAAATCAAGCAAAAAGAAATATAAGATGAGTTTGCGAACTCTACATTTTCTGTTTCATTAACATATATATGATATCTGAGCAGTAGAGCTAAGCAAGATTATCTAAGTGTTGTAGCTCATTATGTGACCAATGATACTTGGGAACTAAAAAAAGTGTCATTGGATTTGAATTAATGGACTCTAGACATACTGGAGAGCAATTGCTGAAAAAATATTTGCATGTCATGCAAGAATTGGTCTCGAAAATAAGGTGTTTGCAACAACTTTATATAATGCATCAAATAATGCCGGCGCAATCAATGATCTCAGTCCCATACTTAATTGTTATGCTTCAGCACACCTTTTCCATCAACGTGGTGCATGCCATATTATTAATCTTATTGCTAAATGTGATTTAAAACATCTGTCGGGACCCATTGAGAAAATAAGAAGTGGAACCCCACCTCCTTGCCATTCTCGCCGGTGTCTGAGATGAAGGTCGGAGCGACCAACAAGCGTAGGCGGGTCAAGGCAAATCGTTCGGTGAGCCTCGACCTCATCAGCGGACTCCCCGACGACATGCTGCGCATCATCATCTCCCTCCTCCCCACCAAATCTGGCGCGCGGACAACCGCCCTGTCGAAGCGTTGGAGCCACCTCTGGGACTCCGTCTCCCTCGACCTCACCGTCGACGACATTGTCTGCTACGTGGAACACGACCGCCTGATCGCAGTCTCGCAGATCCTCGCCGCGCACACTTGTCCGGTCAGACGTCTTGCCTTCCGAAGCTTCCATGCCGAGGGCGATGTAGGTGCCAAGTTTGACGAGTGGTTCCAATACCCTGCCCTAAATGAGCTCCAGGAGCTCATGTTCGAAGGTGGAAAATGGGTGTTCATTCTGCCCCTATCAGTGCTCCGCCTATTGCCCACCCTGCAACGCGCTTGTTTGTTCGATGCAATATTCCCCTGATGAATGTAGCGCTCCCTCTTCTCAATTAGCTCGTCCTCATCGGCGTCGGCATCTCGACCGAGGCCATCGAGCGCCTGCTCGGCTGCTGTACTGCGCTCGAGGGCCTACACCTTGAGGGGATATTCGGGTTGAAATTTTACCTCCTCGTCGCCTCGGCGACTCTCCGAACGATTGGCTTCGTCAACTTGTACCAAACCAGATTAATTCATCAGCTTCGCTACCTGCTCACTAAGGATGCACCTTTACTTGAAAGGTTGAGTGTATCTAGTCCACATGGTCCAACATCTGTCGCAGTCGTTAGCGCATCGAAATTGACATTGGTGGGCTTCACGAGTAAATACAACTCCAAATTTGTCATTGGATCCATGATCTTTTAGGTAAAACAGTCCTCTTGATGTATGTTCGGTGTTCTTAATGTTCTCCCAACTCGTCATTCACATTTTTCTAATTTTCTTGATGCATGTTCGGTGTCGTGCAGGAAATGTTTCCCACAAGCCTGACATCGTCTCTGCGCAAAGTGAAGGTCTTAGCACTAAATTCTATCGGCCCCAATCTGGATTCAGTTGTTGGCTTCCTTAGATGCTTTTCGTGCAAAGAGAAGCTATACATCGAGGTGAGCTCTCTTTTTAAGTAAGGGTCATTTGATTCAGTGAAATAACATAAGCGTTCTATATAGGGCTCCTTTGATTCAGATGAATAACATAGGAAAATTATCAGAATTACACATGTACTGTTTGATTCGCAGGATAGGAAAATTGCATTATAAACGCATTCTTTGATTTGTACGAAATGAAATTTAAAGGAGTAGGAAAGGGATACGGATGGGAAAGGGTGGCATGTGAAAACCTTCCATCGTTCTTTGTGCATAGGAAATAAAAAAGAGGTTTGATAGTGGATTTTCAGTTCTTGTTTGTTTTGACTTGAATTTGAGGTTGGAAGGAAAACTCATATAATTTCCCTTCCCACACTTCCTATGAATCAAATGCATGAACAACGACAACTTTGAAAATTTTCCTAATCCTTTAGAATTCCTCTACAGTTTCTCCAAATCAAAGGGGGCATAATGTCATGCCCACTTTAATCCTACATGATTTCACATACATGAATCTTGTTTGATTCCATCACAGGAAAAGCAAAGGATTTTGATAAAGAGGCGTGAGTGGATGTTATAATTCGTAAGGAACTAGTGCAAAGGAATCCTTAGGAAAATATCGTATGGGATCCAATCCTATGAATCAAACAAGTAGCATGGGAAAAATTTCTAAATCCTACAAGATTCCTATGCAAATCATTTGGAATGAGCAATTATGTTAGAAAAGGAAATTTGAAGTAATTGTAAAAAGTGGTTAGACAAAATGTCTCTTTGCATGACAGGATTAGAAAACAGCGGAACTGGAAAAATCCAACCACATGATTTTGATCATTAGGAAAATTCCTATGTGCGTCGTTTGATTCGTAGGATTAATTCAATCTTATTTCTCATAAGGTTGCATTGCACTATATTCTGAATGAACGATTCAAACAATGGTAACATGTTATATTTTCTCGAGTTTACAAAGACAGATGTAGTGTTTAGTACTGCATTGATATGCACTATACTTAAGCACAACTAGCTTATAGTACGTTTTCCCACTTACAGTACTTACCTACATCTTTTGTTTTGATGTAACCACTACGCTTTGACATGTGTTCTTGTTTTACAGACATTGCAAGGCTTGAAAGTGAAAAATACGCTGCAATATGACATGAACAATCCCATCGAATGCCTTTATCTCCATCTCACAGAAATTACTATCAATGACTTTCAAGGCAACGCACCCGAGGTTATGTTCGCCAAGATTTTTGTTCTTGATGCAAGGTGCTCAAGCTAATGAGGTTTGACGTCGATTTAGACAAGCATACTGGATGGTTTGCTTGTCAGCGCAATAAACTAAATCTGCCTGAGAAAGCTTATGCATAAGCAAAATTTCATTTTGAAGAAAGAGGTATGAACTTAATGAGTAATGTTGAGTTCATACATAACTTCTCAGTGGCTGGTCCCTTTGCAAAATACATGGACTGGAGGAGTTTTTATGTGTAATTTCAGTTTGAACCATCTAATATTTTAAGAACTTTGTATTATTTGTTGTATGTTGTAAAATACTCACTGCAATGTCACTATGCTCTTCTCCTTGAATGTTAAGCTGATATTCGTGTTTTAAACAATATTTATGGTTTCTCGACTAGACCTTTCGTTTTCTATCACCCCTTTCTGTGGTTTTGTCATTCAAAAAAATGGGGGGTTTGTCTCGCCCATTGGCTGTCAGTCTGAATTTAGTTTACTTTTTGGTCAGCCACAGTGTGTGCCAAATGTGGTTGCCAGTAAAAACTTTGGCTTTTGGCATCAGCTCCCAACGTTATGTCCGGAGTTGCCAAATAGTGGTGCCAAAGGCCGGCGCAACTAGAAGATCCGATGCCAAAATCATGAAACGAATAAACAATTGAAGGAAGAGAGTTGAAAGATGAAACAGGGGAGAGAGTGCATGGCGAGGACCGGTGGATTATCTTGCTAGGGGATGGTTCAGATATCATGGTTTATACACTACCTTATCTAATTTTCTATTTCATTTCTGTTCCTTCTGGTTTAGACCACGAATCGTTTGTTCTGTTATCTGATGATAATGGAACCTGGCTCCAATGCTGAATCCGTAGTTGCAAAATTTTGTAACTGCACACAGTGAAGGTCTTGGCACTAGATTCTATCGGCGCAACTAGAAGAGCCAATGCCAAATTCATGAAACGAATAAACAACTGAAGGAAGAGAGTTGAAAGTTGAAACATGGGAGAGAGTGCAAGGCGAGGGCCGGTGGATTATCTAATTTTGGTCGTGCTATAGGGGATGGTTCGGGTATCATGGTTTATACACTAACTTATCTAATTTTCTCTTTCATTTTTGTTCCTTTTTGTTTAGACCTCGACTCGTTTGTTCTGTTATCTCATGATAATGGAACCTGGCTCCAATGCTGAATCCGTAGTTGCAGAATTTTGTAACTGCGCACAGTGAAGGTCTTGGCACTAGATTCTATCGGCGCAACTAGAAGAGCCGATGCCAAACTCATGAAACAAATGAAGAATTGAAGGGAGAGAGTTGAAAGTTGAAACAGGGGAGAGAGTGCGGCGAGGGCCGCTGGATTATCTAATTTTAGTCGTGCTAGGGGATGGTTTGGGTATCTTGGTTTATACACTACCTTATCTAAGTTTCTCTTTTATTTTTATTCCTTTTGGTTTAGACCTCGACTCGTTTGTTCTGTTATCTGGTGATAATGGAACCTATCTCCAATGCTGAATCCGAAGTTGTAGAATTTTGTAACTGCGCATAGTGAAGGTCTTGGCACTAGATTCTATCGAAGTAACTAGAATAGCCGATGCCAAACTCATGAAACGAATAAATAATTGAATGAAGAGAGTTGAAAGTTGAAATAGGGGAGAGAGTGCATGGCGAGGGCCGGTGCATTATCTAATTCTGGTCGTGCTAGGGGATGGTTTGGGTATCATGGTTTATACACTACCTTATCTAATTTTCTCTTTCATATTTTTCCTTTTGGTTTAGACCTCGACTCGTTTGTTCTGTTATTTGGTGATAACTAGCAAGGTGGCCCGCGCACATGCGCGGGCAACTTCTTAATCCTCTATAATTCATTTTACTAATTTATTTGACACTCTCATTCTTCTTATCAATCCTTATTATGGCAGTGACCTTCTCCAAGACTCTTATGATGCACATAAGAGACTTCTAGCTTTTCATAATTATAATCATTATTCATTTTATTAATAACATAGTTTTTCTCCTTGATAAAACAAAATATCACTTATTTGATCTTCTTCGAAACCTTCTTAGCCCTACAAATCATTGAAATGCTCTTCGGGTGACTCATTTTATATGGCAAACATAGAACATTGGTTTGCCGTCTTCTTTTAGCCAAAGTACGTAAAAATGGGTTATAATGAATTTTAAAATATAAAAATTAATAGTCGCAACTAAGATATAATGGTTTTGTTTGTTTAACATAACCATTTGTCTACATTAAACTGGGTAAGATCAAATATTGCTATATCCCATCCCAGGAGGTGAAATAGAAAGATTAAACTTTTCCAAAAAAAACAATCACACATGGTTAACAATACACTTTCTTCTTCATCTTTTAAGGACTATACAAAAGTATCCATTTTAAAATATATTAACAAAATGGTGATGATAGCACATGTATGCTATAATATCATTTCTAGAATATTCTATGACCAATTTAGTGCAATGATAAGACACTAAATTAAAGAGAATAACCAAATCAAAGCGGATCTTAATACAAAAAAGTAAATAATATATTTAGATTTCTTTACCTCTTGTGGTTTGAAGCTTATTCTTCTGGCATACCTATTCAGTTGGGCACATCTCCGTTTATCATCAACGTCTATCCCTTTCTCCTGTCTTGATATTCAATTCTTCTGATCAATCTGCACATGTTTTATTTTTCCTCGGGATTGACATGAATAGGTTAAGAAAACGTACTGATTTAGCATATCCAATCTTAAATTAAGATTTTCTGGTGTGGTTTGAAGATGCTATTGACATAGACTAACTCTCTGTTTGATAATTTTGAGCTAACATATTGTTCAAAAAAAGGTACCTAATACAAATTAAAGGTTTATCATTAGTATCAGAACCACCTCATTCTCTTGCACTTTTGGTTTCTTTGAGAAAGTTGAATAGGACAATTATATTCCTTGATATCTTCATTGATTCCTTTTTTGCATAATAATTAATGAGTGCATATAATATGTTATTAGACTGTTAATCGCCAAGCGCCACATGAACAAAAATTTAAATATGTTTGTACTGTTTGCTGATAATGTTAATATTACTGTTCTAAAAGTTTAGTTGAACCTCAATGTTTTTATATGAGATGATTAACACCCCTTCTGATTGTAGAAGTCAAATATCCATGGTTGCCTTGATCTGCCATGCCTTGGCGTTGTCCGCGAGACTGAACTTGCACATAAATTTGCCGTTGCTACATTGCACCTGGTACCAGGCGTGTCCCACATCTCTTCTCCTACTTTTTGTTGTGCTTGCTGCAATGCTACTGATCTGGGCACACTGCCGTGTATTCACCTCCTTGGGAACTGATATATGTAAGCCCTGAAAATATGTCCATGTGGGATCGGCCACAATGTGAACATCTGAATGCCATGATCTTGGCGACACATCTAACGAAATCATTGTCGGCCGGTTAAATTGCGTAAGTAATCGATCATAGCTTGTGGTTCAAAATCTACTTACGTGATAGATAATAAAATCATCATATGCATATAGCAAGGCAGCAGCATAATTGCACGCCCTAGCTTTAGGGGACGTTGCGTTGTCGAGGACGGCGATATCTGCATCAGTGATCTGTTACTATCCATCAATCGCAAGTTTTCAGTTTAGTTTGTTCGGTGGGCAACAACTCGATTTACCGATCTGCTGGCCTCCCCGGAAACTCCTTGTGCTGCCAGTCTATACGAACGCCATTTTTGTAAGCCCCGCGTTGATCACCTGTGGAAAAGTCATTGCAAGAGCTAATTGTTGATTTCCTCCTGATGAAGGCTTGCCTGATGCGAAGCTAGCTAGCTTGATAACTGTAGATTAAATTATGCGTATGTAATAAATTATAGCTGTTGGGTGAAGAATCTACTTACCTGATAGATATCATAGCATCAAAGCAAGCCAGCGGCGTATTTGCTTTGGACGCCCTAGATTGATCGGACCGAGACATCCGCCACGTACGTCATGTTAAGAAAAAACACCAAACATGAAAGCACCTTATTCTTCTGTTATAATGGCAGTGGTGGGTAATTTTTGTATATAAATCAACTGTTCAAGATATCTTCCGATATTCCGATAAATTTTCCGATTTATCGCTTCTCAGTGTCTGACCGATAAGATAAATCAGCCGATAAGTCGGCCGATATGCCGATAAATCAGCCGATATGCCGATAAACCGACCGATTTACTCCTTATCTTCGGTCGACCGATAAGCGATATCCCCAACATTGCATAAATCCATTAAAGTAATGTGGCAGGATGTTTTACACCTTTGTGGGATTTTCTAGAGGATTCTTTTTTCTGATAGCCCGTGATCAATCTAACAAAGATCACATTGCGGAATAGTTCTTGTGATGGCCTTAAGTTGATGCTCTTCTCTTAAGCAATAACATAATAATCAGTATAGTGTCTGTAGAAATTTTAGAAAAGGGTAATAAGACAAACGATTATGGAATAATATTCAGTTTTAATATAGTAATTACGTTCGGACATAAATTGTTTGTTGGCATTATAGGATAATACTTAACTCAAAACTGACATGTAATGTTGCGATATATGTGATTCAGAGATCTGCGAAAAAAGACCGTGAAATATATGTAACCTCCTGATTGTAAACTCTAAAGGAAACTACTGTATATTATAGAGTCGATACAATTACTAATCGCAAAATTATCATATTACCAAAGCAACAATCGATCTATTACCAATTTACTATATTCACAATCACGTGAGACATCTGGTATTATTATATCATTGGAAAAACTATAGCTAGAAAACTTGTGGATTAGGGTGACATGTAAAATAAAGTATGCTGAAACAATTAGCCAGAAGCAGCATGTAACCATTAGCTGGTAACAAATGAATGAAATGATGTACTTTCGGTTCGCAAGAGAAATCAGATAATTTTGCCTAAACAAATATATCTTCTTGTGAATTTTGATAATACCATTCTGGTTCTAAAATTGGATCGGAATAGTTTCTTCAATAAATAACTATGTAGAAACATAATTCACATCTATATGCTAGAATGTCAAAGCTCCACAATAGAGAAATTTGTACCTCTATTTTTTTCCCTCGCGTGTTGAGTAGACATCTTGTTCTAGAAACTGTATATTGGACGTACATCAGAGAAATAGATGTGGTCGACAATAAAAAAAGGAAAAAAAGATAGGAACGTACCATTACAGCTGACTCTAGGCTGTCCGGCTGTGTTAGGCCGAGTCAAGTGCTCAATGGATCGATCGTTGTGTTGCACGCCTGCATCTCGCATGCATGCGGCAAGTTCTTAATCGATTGCTCTATCTTTTGCACAGCTTGGTAGTCTCATGCATAAAGCAAGATTGAACATGTAAATGCAACGCTGCGCATGCACGGAGAGCAGACCGACAGAGAAAGCACGTAGGCAAATACGACGGCAGCGGGGAGGAGGCCATATGAATACGGCCGGCGGCAGCCGCTAGCGTACGTGAAGCACTGCTAGGGCATCAGAAAAGGATGGCGGCTGAAACATACGGTGTTTTCTCTTTTAGTTGGACATAAATCTCCATCAGGTACGTGAGGGTTGGAGATCGAACTCGGGAGAAGACCTCGTAAGGAATAAAGCTTTCAAAGAGAGTTTTTTTTTACGAAGATCTAATGGTTGTGGTTGTACGGGTCCAGGTATTTACGGCCAGATGTTTCTGATTATTGTGGTAATTTCTAGTATTTCTCTAATTTCTAGTTAGCCCATAATTTACTTTTAATATATAATAGATGGAACCAGACTCCAATGCTAAATCCGAATTTTGGCAATCTTCTTCTATATCTATATTACTATTAAAAGAGCAAACTTGTATTGATACATTGAATCTGAGCCTTTCAATATTTGGCCAACGGTCCAGATCGCTCCAATGTTTGACAACTCAACACAAATCCACTTTTGCCTGTTTTACCCTCCCACCAAATTACATAATACTGATAATGCCATCGTACCGGTTCGTTTTATTTCGTTTCGTGATAATTACGAGATTTGCCACCGTCCCCGGCGACCGGCGCCTGGATGCTGGACAGGACCACCAAATTACATAATACTGCTAATG
The DNA here is from genome assembly GCA_947311845.1 of Poa pratensis. Classification (NCBI taxonomy): domain Eukaryota; kingdom Viridiplantae; phylum Streptophyta; class Magnoliopsida; order Poales; family Poaceae; genus Poa; species Poa pratensis. The sequence goes on along the minus strand of CAMZMU010000037.1, from coordinate 82,174,952 downwards.
CCATCGTACCGATTCGTTTTATTTCGTTTCGTGATAATTACGAGATTTGCCACCGTCCCCGGCGACCGGCGCCTGGATGCTGGACAGGACCTTCGTGCTGGAGCTGTTCCGCGGCGGGCTGGACATCGCCAAGGGGTTCGTGGACAAGCTGGGCTACTCGCGGCATTACCCGGTCTTCGCTATGCGCAGCGCGATGCACGCCGAGCGCAACGACATGATCCTGCTGGGAACCAGATACCCATATTCGTGCTGGGCCTCCTGCACGGCATCCAGGAGCTCGGCCACCCTGAACAGACGGGCGCCATGGCCAGCCTCGTCGTGCGGTTCTTCGACCCGCTCATGCCGATCGACATGCCGCTGCACCGGAATGACAGGTCAAGGCTGGAGTCCTCCGTGAACTCTGACGCGGCGGCCGCGGCGTCGTTCGACCCCTTGTTCGACACGATGCTCCACTGCGTCACTGCCTCGACGACTCGACGTATTCCGGCGCAGCCTCCTCCGCACCGGACTGCAGCCCACCCCGCCGCTCGGGCACGGCTGTGGCTCAAGAAGTGGTCCGGGCTCCCGCGCGTGGCGGACAAGCGGCGGCAGCAGTTCGTGCACTGCGTGTCAAGTATCTGCACGGACCTCATCAACTCTGCCGACGACGAAGTATCTGCACGACCGGGGCATCATCGAGCATTGACTCGGGCAGCGACGCCGAGGTCGCCGACCTCTTCAACCGCCTCTTACTCGAGGTCGTGTTCGACATCAACGACAGCTAACTCTCCGGCCTCTCGGACCAGGTGAACAGATACTACGACTGCAAGTGGAGAACGTGGCTGGCCAGCCTGCAGCACAAAAATTTCACCAACCCGTGGGCCATCGTCTCCGTCGTCGCCGGTGTCTTCCTCCTGCTGCTCACCACCATGAAGACCTTCTACAGCGCATACACCGACCGCCCACCATCCTAGCTCTCATCACATCTCATCGCTGAATCGAAACCTATGTGGATTGGATCTCTTGCTTAATTACCGTCTCCAGTCCTACTGTCAACGTGACAGCCACATCGTGGAATTCCCCACCACCCTAGTCCGGTGGTGAACAGCTTCACGAAGGTGGCATTGGACAGGCTCGAACACACACATGTACCAGCTGATTTTAAATTACGTTGACTTCAATTGGCCAAGCTTGCTCAAAAGCAACTTCACCTTACGGGAGAATCTCATGTAGCTAGCTTGCACACCAACACTCCCACCTATTTTGCTTTTAGCCGAAGCTCAAGCGGTGGATTTGGACTCCACGACTTTCGTGTCGATGAGTTATGGTACCACATTGTTAAGCTATTTGTGTTGCTATTGACTTGCACACAAAAAATCCACATAAACCCTGATATAGTGTTTTTCAACTTCCCATTAATTATGAAGACGTGCGTTGCACGTACATTACAACTATAATATTAAAAGAGCAAACATGTTGGAATACTTTAAATTTTATCCGTTTAATTTTTAATCAACGATCTAGATTGTCCCGATGTCGAGCACCAAACACTTTTCATCTTGTGTGTTTACTTTTGAATCAACGATCCAGATTGTCCCGATGTCGAGCACCAAACACTTTCCATCCTGAGCCAAACGTTTTCTTTTTTTTCCCCAAACAATCCAATCCGGACTAAACAACAAGTTAATGTGAGCAGGTCTACAAGCCGGCCACATAAATCGTTTACAATCTTAACCTTGGAGACGAGTTCCGATCGCCGCCGGCCACGTACCACCGGCACGTGCAAGAGGCTTGTGCTAAAACGAAGTCTCCCCTGTTCTTCCCCGTGAGCACGTCTACAATCGGAGCAGAGCAAGGAATCCATCGATGGATCGGCTTCTAGCCAAATATCGCTACCGGCTTTCAAACCGTGGGGCTCGGTAGATGAAGATAGAGATAGGGGGTGACCGAGGAGAGAGCAGTCAGGCGGCGGCAGCGATCAGCTATCCCACATTCTCAATGCAATTGTTTTGCAAAGAATAGAGTAAAGTTTGACACATCTGAGCCTTGTAAAGATTCGTGGTCCCAATTATAAAAGCATGCATACACTTGTATAAACGTAATTGAAAAGAACATATACCATTCCATCATAGACTAATTGAAACCATAAGTTTAAATTTCCAAAAAAAATCCACATATATATGTTGGCATGCACTCTGAATCTCAACATACACCTAAAATCAGAATGCTTATTTTTTTTCATCATACAGAGGAGAGCCAGTTAGATGGGACATAATTACATTGGGAGAAACGACCCTTTGTAAACATCATTTAATCATTAGTGGCATGCACTCTGAATCTCAACATACACCTAAAATCAGAATGCTTATTTTTTTTCATCATACAGAGGAGAGCCAGTTAGATGGGACATAATTACATTGGGAGAAACGACCCTTTGTAAACATCATTTAATCATTAGTGTCCTTAGAGTAAGGGCAATAGTAATGTAAAATGTCCCTTTAGCTGAAAACGTGCATTGCACGTACATACCAACTATCTTTACCTAATAATAAAATCGCTAAGGCTTCCGCGGTTTGGTGTGTCATTGGTTTAAATTTGCCCATAAAGTTGTAAATAATTACCCACCTATGCCACCCATAAGTCACAAAACGGTTTGGTATGTCTTGTGATTTTTTTCTCCCGATAGGTGACCGTGTCGTCGATGTTTCGGTCGTTTCGTCCGTCGTATGCTTGGTCCGTTGGTCGGTGGTATGTCAACCGTGTCCTACTCGAATACTAGCTGGGGACTGGATCAAGTCGGCATCAGGTATAAACACATGCAAATACGATGCGGTAAACCCTCGCGGGAACGATCGGAGACGCGCGATGAAGACCTCCGGCGATACGCGGTGGGATCTTGGCATGGTGCCGCCTTCATCTATGGAAACGAATCGACGAGCGCATCCCTTCCCTTCTAAATCGGCGCTCCGGCGGATCCTCGTGACGGCGGCCTTCGGCTCCGACGCGCCCGTTGTGGCATCAGAGAGATGACAGACAGGGGTCTCGAGCAGTGCGGTTACACCTTTACCTAATAATAAAATCGCTAAGTCTTCCGCGGTTTGGTGTGTCATTGGTTTAAATTTGCCCATAAAGTTGTAAATAATTACCCACCTATGCCACCCATAAGTCACAAAACGGTTTGGTATGTCTTGTGATTTCTTTCTCCCGATAGGTGACCGTGTCGTCGATGTTTCGGTCGTTTCGTCCGTCGTATGCTTGGTCCGTTGGTCGGTGGTATGTCAACCGTGTCCTACTCGAATACTAGCTGGGGACTGGATCAAGTCGGCATCAGGTATAAACACATGCAAATACGATGCAGTAAACCCTCGCGGGAACGATCGGAGACGCGCGATGAAGACCTCCGGCGATACGCGGTGGGATCTTGGCATGGTGCCGCCTTCATCTATGGAAACGAATCGACGCGCGCATCCCTTCCCTTCTAAATCGGCGCTCCGGCGGATCCTCGTGACGGCGGCCTTCGGCTCCGACGCGCCCGTTGTGGCATCAGAGAGATGACAGACAGGGGCCTCGAGCAGTGCAGTTACACGGGCACACAGACGTAGGCTACCTTGAGGAAGTACTTATCGAGCCTGTGGCGATATCAGCGAGGTCCTTCTTCCGGCCACTCCGCCGCTACGAGGCAGGGCGACCACAGAGATGCCGCTGGCTTTGTAGGTGCTGATGGTAACAACGGACGTTGGATGAGATGGTATTTAGCATTGCACTCAACCGCGAGATGACATCCGGGTCTTCCTACAGTTTGACGAGATTCGACCGTGAACGCTATGCAGACTCAAAAGTGTGATGAGTCCCTGAGTGTTTTGACCTTGCGTGCATGTTCTTATTATAGTCCATGAGTGCCGCGATGGAGCATGAAGTGACGACCAGGGCCTTCTTCAGGGTACGGTACGAAATGCCATCTCTATTTCACAGCAACATATGTCTCTTTGTTCTGCCGTTTCTACAAACGATCTGTTTAGCTGTAGAGGTTTCAAGGTAATGCTGTATTGATGCTATGATCTTTTGTTTACTTTAATTCAACAGCAAGCGCTCGTTGAGAGTGATGCTGTTTTTTATTCTGAATTTCGAAGTTGCTGTACCCTGATTTTTTTATTCTGAATTTCCAAAACTGACCAACTTCCCTAGAAACTTATTTTGATCATTCCAAATTTTATTTAGCAAACTCCCTCTGATCAACGGTATCCACCCAAACTGAGAAAATAATATACTAAGTACCAGTTTTGCTAGGCTCTGGAAGATGCGTTCATGTATATCGTGTGACTGAATCAGGACAACTGATTCGGCAGTTCTTATTGTTTGCTCAGCGCTCAAACTCAACATGAACTCCACATTTTTTCATCCTTCTTACAGCGTCCGTTCATAGATATCATGAAATTCAGAAGATGAATTCAGACTATTAATTTTTGGTATATATCGCCAAGTTCATGCCTGCTGGTGGTCTCTTGCATTTATCTTTTTTTGCACGAAGTCTACTGCATATATCTTAAATCAATCACTAGCACCTCACAAGGTATTCTTTCTAATTAGTTGTCAAACTATACTAAACAATATATGGCTGTTGCTCAGCAATATATTTTCTTTTCATTTTACATTGTGTACCATATTTGTTTCAAACTTGGACTAAGTATACTGGGCAGCTCTTACAATTTTGGGATCAAATACTCCCTCCGATCCAAAAAAATATGTCGCCAGCTTGACTAGAAGTGTTGTTTCCTCCCGACACTTTATACGGATCGGAGGGAGTATTGTATTCCCCTACGGACCACATTATCTAACGGCAATGGCGCCAATGGGGGCTTCCTCGTGGTCGATCCTTGCCTCCGCGGCATTGGAATAACCCGTAGCAACGCACGGGCATGTTTCCTAGTTTCATTAAAAATCCAAGTTTGTGCAGTGTTTGGTGATGATAGGGGGAATCATCTTCGGCTCATAGGTATAGATGCACTCAATGTCCAAACACATAATTTCGGAATGTCAAAGAATTACAAAAAATTCGATAATACACAAGCATATTTTATGTTCGTACAAAAATTATCGTGCAAAATAACATTTTGGTGTGGCTTGTGTAAAAAGACAAATTTCGGTTGTCCGGATAAATTTCACGAAATATTTATTTGTCCTTTTAATCAGGCCACAAAATTCATATTTTAACTTACGAACATAAGATATACGGGTGTATATTTTTTTGTTTCGATTTTTGTTGACATTTTAAAAAGTATTTAAAGTTATTTTACATAATGGTCGACTGAAACAAGGACACATGAATATACTATATTTTTTCCTCGTCCTTGCAGTGAAGTGGAGAGTACGGTACAATACCAATTTTATTTTGCTTGGCCCAATTCTTTTTATTTTATTTTTTGCGCAGATAAAGAGGATTACAATAACCAAGCATCTTACAGATAAACCCAGAAACTAAGATAAAAAACAAATAAGTCCTTCTGAGCTCTGATGCCCTCCTGCTCGCATGGCACGCTCCGCCGGCGGATCCCGCCGCCACTCCTCCAACAAACGTTGGACTGGGAGGAGCCCTCAGGCGGCAAGGAAGTCGACGGTCCTCAGCGCTATGCCTCCATCCCGCACGATGAGCAACACCAACTTGGTCAACGCCATCACCTTCATCCAGATCTCCGAGCTCCGGCGCCGCCATCACGAACGCCGTCTTGAGGGAAGGCGCGTCGAAGCTCCGAAGAGCCGCAAGCACGCCGAGGACGGCAGACCTGCCCCGAGCCTCTAGCAGAGGACCCAGAACAGAGAAGAGGATCTCCATCCACAAAAGCTTCTCCGGCGCCGCCGTCTTCTCCACAACGCCGCCAGCAAGCACCCTGCAGCTACCTACACTATGTACACGTCGGGATCTACCGATTCCCCAACCTCCCGCCGCCGGAGCGGCCGCCGGAGGCGAGGAATCGAGTAGATCGCCGGCGGCGAGGTGGTGGATGCGGGGAGGCGAAAAAAGTGATCCTTTCACTGTAGATGGGAAAGGGGAGCGGTCCGACTCGCTAGTCAGATTTTCTTGCTTGGCCCAATTCAAAGTCTGTGAGCGCCAAAATCTACCACCTGCCCCGAAATACAACTCGAAAATTCCATTTCTACCTTTGGTCACGAAGCGCAATGCCATAGTATAGTCGGTTATTGGGTTCGGTGAGAGGCACTAGTAAAAAAAACGAGTATTAGAGTCTGTTGGTAGCGTTGGTTAGAGCAATTAAAAAAATAAGAGGCTGCCATACTCTACACCTCAGCCGGTTATTTCAGATTAACCGCTTTCAAAGAAAAAGCCGGCTCCTATAGTATTGTTTCCGGGGCGGCCAAAAGGTAAGCGCGCCTCCCACGAACCTAGAGGCGGGTCAAAAACAAATTGTCTGCGGCATGCTAACGCATTGGAATCGGGTAATATCGTGGAGAGCCTCCAATAAAACGTGCGTCGGCCTAAAATACCGCAAGTCTCTAAATATATTTGTTTTCGCGTCTGTCAATATTTAAAACTCTGCATGGTTTAGCTTATTTGGAACGCGTCCGGCCGCTCCCGCGCAATTTTCATACCCGCAACGTGGCCGTGCCATCCATACAAATTTGGACATTCCATATTAGCTTGATACTTCGATTTTACAACTACAAAATAGCTAGTTAAACTAGGCCATACAAATTTATACTCCATACTACACATACGTATATACGTACACTTATACACTGCTACTCCTAGTCGCTATCACTGCAGAAACTCCAGTCCTCATCGGAGTGCTCCACCTTCACCGCCGTCGAGGGGCCAGCCTCGTCGGTCTTCTTCTGCTTCTTCCTGCTGGCTTCTGCATCCCTTGCCTAGTAGAACTCCATCTCTGCCTGCACAAGATGCGGATGCTCCCTTCGAATCCTATCCAAGGCCACCTCATCGGACTCATTGGGGCCGATAACAAGCTGCTCCATGGACGGATGTGCTGCTGCCACCTCATCTCCTCTTCGCGGGTCGACGCAGCCCGTGCTTCCCATTCGAGCCACTCCGTGCCTTGTAGTGTCTCCACCTCCGGGAAGTTGAGGTTGGACTTGGGCCGGCCGGCCCTCCACGCGGCGGCGTCGAACACCCGCGCGACATAGTCCGCCGTGCTGAACGTGCCGAGCCATTGCCGAGCGCATGAACGAGATTTCTGCTGCGTAGCGACCGGACGGCCACATCTGCACCCCGCGGTAGCCGCTGTTACTCTGGACACGGCGGCGCGGCGACATCTATGATGGATTTGGTAGGGGCCGTGGCAGTTCTGGAGTTTGGGCGGTGCGACACAATGGGTATATGTGCGAAATAGAGGGCGGTGCTGCGCGTGGGAGGGGAAGGTGGGAGGTTTTTACACTGCAGGTGCGAGGATGGTGGTGGCCGTCGCTTTGGGGCACAAGCCCATGTTTTATGATCAAACAGAAATATGATTTATTTTTACTCTAAAAAAGTAGTCCAAAAGATTACTTACGAAACAATCCTATGGGCTCCAATCCGATAATCAAACAAGCAAGAAAGGGAGATTTCTTACAGGATTTAATTAATTAATCCTCCAAAAATCCTAGCAATTCCTTTGAATCAAACAAGACCATAATTTATTTTATTCTCAACAAAGAAATACATAATGTGTTTATGGACAAACAAGTTCTATAAGTTCAAAAAAGAAAATAGTACATTTGTTGCATGCTACACAAATTAATTTACATCTAAAGGGGTATTCGAACACGTTGAGACGATGAGTGACATTGCAGTGAGAGAGTTTCAGAAATACTATCACAAGATTAATACAAAATGTCTTAAATATTACAAGGTTCAAACTGATTACACATAAAACAACTCCTCGAGTTCAATGATCAGTGTCATTGCATGAGTTCACATGTACCACAAAGATCAACAAGGTTCTTAAAATATTACAAGGATATTCAGACTGATATTACACACAGAAACTCCTCCACTCCATTGATTTTGCAAAGGGACCAGCCACCGATAAGTTATGTATGAAATGAACATTGTCCATTAAGTTCATACCTATATCTTTAAAATCAAATTGAGCTTCTGCATAAGCTTTGTCCTCAAGATGGAGTCGGTTGTGCTGCCTACGAAACCATGTACGCCCTGTTCTGTATCTATGTCAAACCTCATTACCTTGAGCGCACTTGCGTTAAGAAAAAAGAATTTGGCAAAATTAACCTCGGGTGGGGTGCCTTGGTACTTGTTCAAAGTAAGTTCTTTGAGATGGAGATCAAGGCATTTGATAGGATTGTTCCTGGCATACTTCAGCCCATTTTTCAGTGATTTCGGCCCTTTTGATGTCTGCGAAAACAGAGGAAAACATGTGTCAATATATAGTGACTACATCAAACAAAAAAGAGGAAAACATGTGTCAATATATAGTGACTACATCAAACAAAACAGAGGAAAACATGTGTCAATATATAGTGACTACATCAAACAAAACATGTGTACATTGCCTATAAATACATGTTTTAACACTACATTTGAATCACGGAAAAACAGATGGATTGTTAATTCAGAGCCTATAGAAATTTTTCCCATGTTACTAGTGCTTGAATCACAGAAAAAACAGTGAAATTGTTCAGAGTCTAAAGGAATTTTCGCCATGTTACTAGTGATTGCATCACAGGAAGAACAAAGGATGTTACATTGTGGTTTGAGTGGACAGAAACAAAAATTCCTTCAAAACCTTAATGCAATGCAATCCTATATGATGCAATCCTACGCGAAAAAATCCTATGAATCAAATTAGCCCTTACTGAAAAAGAGAGCTCACCTCGATGTATAACTTCTCCGTGCACGGAAAGCATCTAAGGAAGGCAACAACTGATTCCAGATTTGGGCCGATGGAATCTAGTGCCAAGATCTTCACTATGCGCAGAGACGAGGTCAAGCTTCTCGGAAACATTTCCTGCACGACACGAACATGCATCAAGACAATTAGCAAAAATTTGAGTGCGGCAAATTGGGAGAAATTAAGAGAACACTGTGAACAATCAAGAGGACTGTCTTACCGAAAAGATCGTGGATCCAACAACAAGCTTGGAGCTGTATTTACTCGTGTAGCCCAGCACTGTCAATCTCGCGCGCTAATGACCGTGATTGTTGTTCGACCATGTGGGCTGTATACTCAACCTCTCGAGTAAAGGCACATCCTCAATGACCAGTTGGTTAAGCTGGACATGTAATCCTCTACGTTGCAGCGAGATTACTAAACCAATCGATCGAAGAGTCGCCGAGGCGATGCGGAGGCAATCCTTCAACCCGTATACCCCATCTAGATGTAGATGCTCGAGGTTAGGACAGCCCCGAGCAGGCGCTCAATGGCCTCGTCCGAGATGCCGACGCCGGTGAGGATGAGCAGATTGAGAAGAGGGAGCGCGACATCCATGGAAGCGAAATAGCAATGAACAAACCTGGCGTGTTGCAGGGTGGGGAATACGTGGGGCAGTTCAACCGGCAGATTGAGCACCCTTTGTCCACCTTGGCACAGGAGAAACTCGAGCTGATCTAGGGAGGGGGATCGAAACCACCCATTGAGCTTGATCAGGTGTGGGCAGCATGTCGTCGGGGAGTTCGCTGATGCGGTCGTAACTTGCCGGATGATCCATCTCAGCCGCCGGCGACACGGGCAAGCTCGGCGGTGGGGTTTTCTGGGAGTGGGGTTTTTTGGGGCGTGCGGTACTGATGGAGGGGATAGACAGGGAAGCGACCGCAATGAATATTGGTACTAATTTATCCGGAGTTTCCAGTGAATTCCGAACAGACCGGTTAAAACCAGACCAGATGGAATGAGCACGGACCTTCCGGACTTGGACGACCCGACCCGCAAACAGCGCAATGAGAAAGCAAGTTTTTATTAATATTACGAAAGTAAATGGTAAACAATGAATTTGTATAAAGATGAGCTCAAAGTTAATAATGAAATTTCTTACTAATCTTAGTTTCTGACTCCGAAGCAGAATGTCTTCCATATTCTTCATGCGGGCCGTCCGCTTTCTGAATGACCTACAAATTTTTAAATTTATTTATTGGCTTCTACAATTTAACTTAAGTTTATATACCCAAAATATGATACCGTTCAAATGGAAACTAAACTTTGGTCATTTTTTCATTTTCTTTATTTTACTTCTTCGTACCTAATTTATCCGGAATTATCTAACATTTACCGAACATTCCGGAAGACAAGACACAAAAGCACGGACCTTCCGGACTTGACCGAGGCGAACCGAAAACGTTAATGCCCAAAATAATATATGGGCATACTATGCAATCTAAATTGTAAACAATTCATGTAAGTAGAAGGTGAGGTCAACATGATTTTTTTGTAACTATGTTAGTTAATTAATTTGGTTACTCCGAAGGCGAAGGTTTATAATTTTCATGTGATTGAGGACAACGCCTTTTCTAAATATGACATACCATTTTTAAATTCTGTGTATTGGCTTCTACAATTCAAAATAATCTTATATACCGAAATGATGACACACCATGCAAATAGAATATTAAACGTGGAATTTATTACTAATATTGCTTTCGAACTCCGAAGCAGAATGTTTTCCATATACTTCATGCGGGACGTCCACTTTGAATGACCTACCTTATTTTAAATTTATTTATTGGCTTCTACAATTTAACTTAAGGTTATATACCCAAAATATGATACCGTGCAAATGCAAACTAAACTTTGGTCATTTTTTCATTTTCTTTATTTTTCTTCTTCCTACTAATTTATCCGGAATTATCTAACATTTACCGAACATTCCGGAAGACAAGACACAAAAGCACGGACCTTCCGGACTTGACCGAGGCGAACCGAAAACGTTAATGCCCAAAATAATATATGGGCATACTATGCAATCTAAATTGTAAACAATTCATGTAAGTAGAAGGTGAGGTCAACATGATTTTTTTGTAACTATGTTAGTTAATTAATTTGGTTACTCCGAAGGCGAAGGTTTATAATTTTCATGTGATTGAGGACAACGCCTTTTCTAAATATGACATACCATTTTTAAATTCTGTGTATTGGCTTCTACAATTCAAAATAATCTTATATACTGAAATGATGACACACCATGAAAATAGAATATTAAACGTGGAATTTATTACTAATATTGCTTTCGAACTCCGAAGCAGAATGTTTTCCATATACTTCATGCGGGACGTCCACTTTGAATGACCTACCTTATTTTAAATTTATTTATTGGCTTCTACAATTTAACTTAAGGTTATATACCCAAAATATGATACCGTGCAAATGCAAACTAAACTTTGGTCATTTTTTCATTTTCTTTATTTTTCTTCTTCCTACTAATTTATCCGGAATTATCTAACATTTACCAAACATTCCGGACCAGACCAGACAAGACACAAAAGCACGGACCTTCCGGACTTGACCGAGGCGAACCGGAAATGTAATTGCCCAAAACAATATATGGGCATACTATGCAATCTAAATGGTAAACAATTCATGTAAGTAGAAGGTGAGCTCAACATGATTTTTTTGTTACTATGTTAGTTAATTAATTTGGTTACTCCGAAGGTAGGTTTATAATTTTCATGTGATCGAGGACAACGCCTTTTCTAAATATGACATACCATTTTTAATTTCTGTGTATTGGCTTCTACAATTCAAAATAATCTTATATACCGAAATGATGACACACCATGCAAATAGAATATTAAACATGGAATTTATTACTAATATTGGTTTCAAACTCCGAAGCAGAATGTTTTCCATATACTTCATGCCGAACATCCACTTTGAATGACCTACCATTTTTTTAAATTTATTTATTAGCTTCTACAATTTAACTTAAGGTTATATACCCAAAATATGATACCATGCAAATGCAAACTAAACTTTGGTAATTTTTTCATTTTCTTTATTTTACTTATTCGAATTAATTTATCTGGAATTGTGTCACATTTACCGAACATTCTGGACTAGACCAGACCGGACACAAAAGCACGGACCGTCTGAACTTGACCGAGGCGAACCGGAAACGTTAGTGCCCAAAACAACACTTGGCCATACTATGCAACGTAAATGGTAAACAATTCATGTAAGTAGACGGTGATCTGAACATGATGATTCTTTGTTACTATGTTAGTTAATTAATTTGGTTACTCCGAAGGCGAAGGTTTATTTTCATGTGATCGAGGACAGCCTTTTCGAAATATGACATACCATTTCTAAATTCTATGTATTGCAAGGCTTCAACAATTCAAATAAATCTTATATACCGAAATGATGACTGATATCCCATAAGTATAGGGATCGTGTGTAGCCTTTTCGATAAGTAAGAGTGTCGAACCCAACGAGGAGCTAAATGTAGGATAAGTATTCTCTCAAGTTCTATCAACCACTGATACAACTCTACGCACACTAAACGTTTGCATTATCTAGGAAATAAAACTACAGTAGCAATATGGGTATGAGAGATAGTTTTGCAGGATAATAAATGACAAGAAAGTAAAAGTTAGTGCTGCAACAATTAAATATACTAAGTAACCATAAACTAACAGTACCATGAGTGTGGAAAAGTGGTGGTAATTGTGATGGCTTTGTCCAAGATTAATTAGTGAAGCTATTTAGTTCATTGTCTTCGATACAATTTTCAATGTGGGAGAGGCTAAATATACATGCACTCCACTAATTGGAAATACAAGTACGATATGATTGGATTGTTAGCAAACATCCGTAAATACTAACAATGCATTAAGGTTTACCCAACCATAGCCTTAAGTTCATGGTCCTTTTACTCCCATACGTGCAACAAACCGGTTCGAGCCCTTAGGTTTCTGTCACTCCGGCAGAACTACCCCTTCCTTGGCACATACTACCAACCCTAGGGTGTTGATTGATGTCTACGCACGCTTCTATTCTTGTAGATAGTGTTGGGCCTCCAAGTGCAGAGGTTTGTAGAACAGCTGCAAGTTTCCCTTAAGTGGATCACCCAAGGTTTATCGAACTCAGGGAGATAGAGGTCAAAGATATCCCTCTCAAGCAACCCTGCAATTAAGATACAAGAAGTCTCTTGTGTACCCAACACACCCAATACACTTGTCAGGTGTATAGGTGCACTAGTTCGGGAAGAGATAGTGAAATACATATAATATGGATGATTATAATAGTAATTGCAATCTGAAATAAAAATGGCAGGAAGCAAACATGTAGCAGAGCCGGTTGTAAACGGTGTTTCAATGCTTAGAAACAAGGCCTAGGGATCATACTTTCACTAGTGGACACTCTCAACAATAATAATGTAATTGAATGCATAAATATTTCCTCTTCACTATGCTACTCTTGACTATTCTCCCGTTGGATAACGAACACCAATACACTGCGTAGGGCTGTAACAACACACCTCAAGTCTGTATTCCCTCTCTAGGGCACCCCACGCTGTCACTATGAGCGCCCCAAATTAGTTACTAAACAAACGCCACAACTTTATAGTGACAACCAACAAAAGAACAACTCATGATAAATATCCTTCTGATTTATTAATAAGTCACACACATCACCCACACTGTCACCTTGATATAGTTTTCTCACGTGACTCCGAAGATCATAATGATAAAACAACTTGACTAGCATATTCAATACATAATGAAGGGAAACATCTATGACATCAACTAGATTACAAAGCTCATGATCGCATAAAGATCACACCATGGGAGAGAGATAAACCACATAGCTACCGGTAGAGCCCTCAGCCTCGGGAGAGAACTACTCCCCCTCATCATGGGAGGCAGCAACGGCGATGAATATGGCGGTGGAGTCGACGGAGATGGCTCCGGGGGCAATTCCCCGTCCCGGCAAGGTGCCGGAACAGAGACTTCTGCCCCCGAAACTTGTCTTCAATGGCGGCGGAGCTAGGAGTGGAATTTGGGAAAATCCTTTGGGGGTTAGGTTTTTTATGACAGGGGCAATATATAGTCCGAAGGGTGGCGCGAGGGGACGCCCGAGGCGGCCACACCATGCCACGGCGCGGGTCAGGCCAGATTCTTCTGGTCTGTGCCCTAGCGTCGTTCGGGGTCTTCTGGGCCTCTCCCGGAGCTGTCCTTCTGGCCCACGCAGTCTTTTGGAAATTTAGAATTTCTGGAGTTTTTCCAGATTTTTCTGAGCACTTTCATTTTTTGACCTTTTCTGCAATGCACGGACAAAATAAACAGGAACTGGCACTGTGGCATCTTGTTAATAGGTTAGTTCCGGAAAATATATAATGGATATATAATGCATTTAAAACATGTAACAAGTGGTATAATATCAGCATGGAACATCAGAAATTATAGATACGTTTGAGACGTATCAAGCATCCCCAAGCTTAGTTCTACTTGTCCTCGAGTAGGTAAAACGATAACAACGAAATAATTTCTGAGGTGACATGCTTTCAACATAATCTTGATCAAATAGTATTGTAAAGCACAAGTTATGAATGAAGTTATCCAAGGCAATGGTCCATAGTTTGCTAACAAATATATAATGAGCAAACAACTGAATCATATGAGCAAACAATATCTATCAGCAAGGCAGATCATCCCTCTGCCTTCATAAGTTTTTGAAATCATATAGAGAGTATAAAAATATGTTTTTGAAATCATATAGAGAGTATAAAAATAAGTTTTTGAGAGGTATTTGTTGTTGCCAACGAATGGTAGTGGGTGAAAACAATATCTCTCATGTCAAACAGACTTTCAAGAGCGGCTCCCATGAAGGACGTTATTTCTATCAGCAAGGCAGATCATCCCTCTTGTTCTCTTTGGTTTACATATGCAGTTATTCACTGGTATCATTGCTTGTCTGATTGGACCAGGGCAAGAATGTGAAGAGAATTTTGAATTTAGAGTTGTAATTAGTTTGCACTGGGCACCCC